>JANAVB010001108.1:0-42685 GCA_029216955.1 Iris pallida
CGGTACACGGATACGGCAAAAGCGCATCATCCAAAAGATGGGCTACGACCTGAAAAGCAATAAGGCCTAAACTACGGCATCGGCATCTCCCTGTCCGGCTTTCGATGCCCAATGGAACCAGGACTACTATAATCGGACTCGACGGGGGTTAGGCTACGTCACGCCGCCATCAACTCCAGAGAGCTCAGACGCAGAAGACGCAGAGCACTCCCACTCGTCTGAAGCGTCGACTTGGGATTCCGATACCATATCGATCAGTCTTCAGAAAGTGCTGTCAGCTAACATGACATCGGCGCAACCTCAGAAAGATGAAGGCGAAGACCAACCGCCGGAACCCTTCGAAGAGGAACCCTGGCTCAACGCCTAGGAAACAATGGAGTCTCGTTTTGAACTACAAGAACCTCCCACCGAAGACGAAGTCGAGCAGATCGACCTCGGGATGGTCTTTTCTAAACCCATCTTTATCAGCAAAAGCTTGGAAGGAGAAGACCGAGAATCTTTAGTCCAACTGGCTAAAGAGTATATCGACGTCTTCGCCTGAGCTACGAAGACATGTCGGGTCTCGATCCACAGATCGCGATGCATAGGTTGAACATCTTACCTGATGCCAAACCTATCAAACAACAACAGCGACGCTTCCGCCCGGACATCATGAATGCCATCGATCAGGAAGTAGATAAACTCTTGACCAGTGGCTTCATCCGTGAGGACACAACCCGGACTGGGTAGCCAACGTCGTCCCTGTTACCAAGAAGAACGGGAAGATACGAGTCTGTATCGACTTCAGGATCTCAACTCTGCTTGCCCGAAGGATGAATTCCCGCTCCCAATCACCGATGTGATGATCGCACACATGTGGCTTTGAACGCATGTCCTTCATGGATGGGTATTCAGGCTACAATCAAATCAAGATGTTCCCCGATGACGCAAAACACACGTCATTCAGGACTCCGAAAGGTGTTTTCTGCTACACAGTAATGCCCTTCGGCTTGAAGAATGCCGGTGCAACATACCAGCGAGCGATGAGTACCATCTTCCGTCAACATCTTCGCAAAACATTCGAGTGCTATGTTGACGACATCGCAGTCAAGAGCCGCCTCAAGAGAGATCACCTACAAGACTTGAAGACGGTCTTTGATCTCATGCGGGCACATCAACTCAAAATGAACCCCGCTAAATCCTTCCTGGGGTTTCCAGCAGAAAATTCTTGGGCTTTGTCATCACAGCAAAAGGCATTCATGTCGATCCCGAGAAGACTAAAGCCATCCTCAACATGGACCCTCCGAAGAACCTTCGAGAACTTCGGGGCTTACAGGACGTTGGCATACATCCGGAGGTTCATAGCAAACCTCTCCGGTAATGTCAACCCTTTACTCACTCATGAAGAAGGGAGTCTCTTACGTCTGGACAGAGGTGCCAAAAGGCTTTCGACGACATCAAGGCTTACTTGACAAGCCCGCCAGTCCTAGTGGCACCTGTCGCCGGCAAACCATTCCTCCTCTACGTCCGTGCCATGGATCATTCCCTCGGCTTTGCTGGCTCAAAACAGCGATGCAGGCTATGAGCAAGCAATCTACTACCTCATCGAACGCTCATCGGGCCAAACACCGGTACAACCCCGTTGAAAAGGAGTGCTTGGCTTTGGTGTTTTGCCATTCAGAAGACTCGTCATTACGTCTCGGGCCAGACAATTCACGTTATCTCCCGAGTCAATCCACTCAGAGTTCTCATGACGAAGCCAGGGTCATTAAACTCCCGCTGGCTACATGGGCGATCCTGCTAACGCCATACAACATGGTGTTTGTCCCGCAGAAGCGGTTAAGGGTCAGGCTCTGGCTGACTTTTTAGCCGCGTACCCCATCCCAGAATCTTCAAAACTCTATGAAGACATCCCGGACGAAGTCCAAGAATCAAACGTCACTGAGGGAAGCCCCGTTTGGCGGATGTTCTTCGATGGCGCTTCAAGAACGGGCCCCAACGGCCAAATCATCGCAGGAGTGGGGGTAGTCTTGGTCTCCCCCGATCAGCTGGTCATCCAGCGCGCATACTCTCTTTCGAAGCCGTGCTCCAACAATGTTGCTGATACAACGCACTCGTCATGGGACTCCAGCTAGCACAACAGCTGGGGGTGGATTATCTGGAAGCCTACGGCGACTCGAAACTCGTCGTAAACCAGATTCGGGGGCAATACGAGGTTCGCCATGAAGATTTAATCCCTTACCATGAAGTTGCATTGAACATCATTTCAACCTTCACTGGGTTCTTCATCGAACATGTACCCCGTCTACAAAACTTGGAGGCCGACGCTCTGGCTGGCCTCGCAGCCTCATTGGCCGCGCCCCTTGGGACTCAACACTATGTCACGGTAACTGGCCGAGACTTGATTTGTCCCAGAAACACCTATGCTTGCAAATGGCTCACGCCACGCCGACAAACACAGATGTTAATGTCCGAGACTGGAGATTCCCGTTCATCGACTTCGCCGTCTACGGAATCCTTCCGGAAGACCCGAAGGAAGCCGTCTCAGTCAGGAGATGCTCTCTTCGATTCTACTACGATACAGCCACTAAACGCTGTACCGACGCTCCTTCGACGGGCTTCTCCTCCGATGCCTGTCTAACGAAGAAGCGGCCGAAGCTCTTCGAGAAGCTCATGACGGAACTTGCGGAGCTCACCAACCAGGTCCTAAGTTGCAAGATCGACTGCGACGTATGGGCTACTACTGGCCAACCATGGCCGCTGACGCAGTGGAATATGCTAAGAAGTGCCATGCATGCCAACTTCATGCAGACTTCATACATACACCGTCTGAACCACTACATCCTACAGTCGCCTCCTGGCCCTTCGAAGCCTGGGGCATGGATATTGTGGGACCAATCACCCCTCCTTCATCAAGAGGACATCGTTTCATCCCTGGCCATCACCGATTACTTCTCCAAATGGGCGGAAGCAGTCCCACTAGCGGAAGTAAAAAGCTCCAGAGTGGTCAGCTTTATCAAACACCATGTCATTTACCGTTTCGGAGTACCCAGACGGATCATCCATGAATGGTCCCCAGTTCATCAGCCACATTTTTAGCAGGTTCTGTGACAAGAATCGCATTCAAAACGTGGCCTCAACCGCCTACAATCCGGCAGCAAACGGATTGGCCGAGGCGTTCAACAAAACCCGTCAGGCTGCTCAAAAAGGTCGTGTCATCCAACAAACGCGACTGGGACGAAAAGCTCGGCGAATGTCTTTGGGCCTACCGCACAACGGTACAGACCCCAACAGGCAACACACCATTCTCTCTGGTCTACGGGAGTGAAGCGGTACTGCCTCTCGAGATCCAGATCCCCTCACTCCGAGTAGCAATCACAAACAAACTCACGAAGAAGACAATCAACGTCGTCGTCTGCGGGAACTGGAGGCACTTGACGACAAGCGTCTCCTAGCTCAACAACGCATCGAACTTTACCAAGCCCGTATATCACAGGCTTTCAACAAGAGGGTCAAACAAAGAACTTTCCAAGTTGGCGACCTGGTTTTAGCAGTCAGAAGGCCAATGGTGTTAACTCACAAGACACCAGGGAAGTTCGAGCCCAAATGGGAAGGACCCTTCATCATTGAGATGGTATACTCAAACGGTGCTTACCGCCTCGCCAAACCCAATGGGGACTTGTTCATGATGCCCATCAACGGCAAGTTCCTAAAGAAGTACTATTCTTGACATCCTCCAAGACATGTATTTCCCCAAACAACCTCTTTTCACAAAATCAAACGCTTCCGGAACCCAGCTGTTCCGTGGCATCCTTCCGTAGAAAGATAACCACGTCCACATTACCTCTGAGTTGTCTCTCTACATCCTACAAAGCGGAACCTTACATTTCGTGAGCTTACGCTACCCTTCATGTTTACCACGTCCATTACCTCTGAGTAAACATCCCGTACAAACAACCCCTGCGTTGTCGTACATTGATCGCAGAACTTCCACGTCCATTACCTCTGAGTTGTTCAGCGTATCCCCCAGGATCATTCCTACCACGTCCATAATACCTCTGAGTAGGAAAATTCTATCATTTGAACCTGATTGCCATGTCCACATTACCTCTGAGCAAACATGTTGGTTCCTTCAAACTTATTATCTGTACCTAAAAATCAAGGTACGCAAAAGATATAGGTCCACATACATCATCAAGTTCATGAGATCAAAAATGAACATATCACAAAAAAAGAGATAGTGTATTTCTTTATTTTTCAAAAAAAGGAGTACAGAAATACGCTATTTCCCCAGCAAGAGTTGCAAAAACACATAAAGAGAAACTACAGTCCCCGATCCTCTCCAGGGTGGGATAAGAGCTCTCTGACTCGACGTCTCAGTTCGGCAGTGCGAGTTTCCACAGTCGCCTGAACTCGAAGCTCGGCTTCTTGACGTATTAATTCGACAGCCTCAGCGGAAGTTTTACTCTCATACTTCTCATCAAGCTGTCGTCGCTGCTGAGCCAAAGCAAGAGTCCGCTGAGTAAGAGTCGCTTCCTCCTGCTTGAATGCCACGTGTTCACGCAGGATACGATCAGCTTCTAGTTGGAGTTGGGCCCGCTGATCTTCAAGACGGCGCATCTGGCATCAACCTCTGCGATGTTAGCATCCACCGCAGCCCGCTTCTCTCGTCGTCTTCTTCACAGATTGAGACAACTGCTTCCGCCGCAGCCTCAGTCCTAGCCACTTCATGCTCCCAACTGCTCACTTCGGCCCGATGGGAAGCCTCGATTTTGGCAATCAACTTCCCATCTCTGTATCTGTCAAGACAGAAAGGTCATTTCGCTGGATGCGCTGCAGTTCCGCGAGCCGCTCGTCCAGCTCAATCACCGAAACCTCCAGAATTTCGGCCATATGGTCATGGCCTTGGTGAACGCGGATCAGCTCGATACAAGGCATTGCCAAAGCTTTTGCTGTCGCAAAGCTCCCCTTGGCATCCATCACGGCAGATACACCTTTCTCCAGCATTTTGTACACTCCCTCGACGAGGAACTTCACATACTCGTCGGCATCCGCCAGCACCTGCGGCGTCATAGCAGAGTTGGGGAGCTACTACAGTTTGCGGACCGGAGAAGATCCGCCAACCTCGATCTGAGAGGTTTGAACCTCGGCAGCAATAGGCTCTTCATCAACAGGGGCCAGACTGCTAGCCCGAGGAGCCGAAGGAACAGAAGGAGCCGGCACGTGCGTCGTGATAGTACCCCAAGTGGAAGGAGCAACAGAGGGTTCCACACCCTTACCCTTCTCAAGCCCGGAGAAATCACCGACATCAACGGCCACCTCTTCTACCCCCGATGTTCTATCAGCATCAGCTACCTCCCCCCAGAACAGGAGATCAACATCCATCTCCTGGCCGGCCCCGGGAGACAAGACCGGCAGAAGGGTCTCATCCTTCTCAAGTCCCTCTGCAGGGACAGAATCTGTCGCTACCGCCGCCTGATCGGTAGCCATCTCGACTTCCACCGTTGGAGCCAAGGAAGGATTTGGCAACGATTCAGCCGACCTCCTTTCATCATGATAAGGAGGGGAATCAACCCTCTCCTCTGTCTCAACTACCTCTGTTGCCCCCGCAACAGACTCCTGCAGCCCTGGAGTGATGTCATCGGAAGATGACAAACTCCATTCCTCTTCACCAGGAAGTTGCGTACTTGCTAAACCTTCGATATGTGAAAGCCCCGCTGTGGCCTTCGTCATTCCGGAAGCTGCTGCACCCCTCAGGTTCCCTCCTGACATAATCCGAGGATACCGGAACCTCCACGACGACAGTACCCTCCGGATTTTCCTCCATGGGAGACATCATAGTCGGCGGGATGTGCACTCCAGACGAGCCCGCCATCTCTTCTCGCCTACTCCCACCCGACTTTGGGGTACGAGGTTTTCTTTTTAGCGGTTCCTACAAAAGAAAGATGAAGCCTCGTAAGTGGTGGAACCAAAATCAGATTACATGAGACGTCCTTACCTCTTCAGACGCCGAATCCAATGACGCCATTGGTGACAACGCCTTCTTCTGCTTTTTCGGCACAGGAGATTCAGCCCCTGTATCTGCACATCGTTTCGATCGATCGTCCGAGGGTTCTGCTTGTGATGCGGAGGGGGCACTCCGTTGACCCACCCCTGACGGACGATGCGGCCGGGCCTTTACTGGCGTATCCCCAGTCGCTGCTAACTGGGTGCCTGCGATAAGGCTGGTCTCCCTGTCATATCCGGAAGGCGGGGCAGCCATAACACAATAAAATTTGGCGGCCGAGTAAAGAATGGACGGCCGCAGATCGGGGACGGGCAACGTAAAACGAGCTCCGGTACATCCGGCATTATAGTAATGCCAAGCTCGTGCACCATCCAACAAACTTCCAACATACCCCAGGGTAATACTGGGGTTATCCAACATCATCTGAGCATAACCAAATTGCCGCGCAAAGCGGCTCGGCAAGTACGGCTCCAGGTAGCACTGATTCCTGTTCCGGTACACCAGATGGGACGGCAGGATACTTTGCAACCAGCGGAATCCCCATTGAGGCAGAGTGGTGGTACCTTCGCCCAGGTCCCTTAAATCCTCGTTGGCCTCAAAACCCAAGTAGATTGGACCAACTTTGGTAATCTCCCAACCCTGAAGGCGGGATAAAACCTTTCTACAAACAGGGACACCAGTATGCGACCAGCTCCTCCGATGGAAACGACGAAGGAATGCATCTCCAGCCTTATAATCTCCTTCCGAGCCGGGGCTCATCACACCGGGATGATGCAGAATCAGCCATCCCATCAAATAGTGAAACGGCAGTTCGGCGCGCGGGAAGTTATTCTTTCTGCCTCTATCATGAATCACGTTTCCAGCAAATTCTCGCAAACCCCGCTGCAGGTTACATACCATTGCGGGGAGGAGAGCCAAGCGCCGGCCGAAGACCAACTTTACGGCTGGCAGGATTAAGTTTCGAGTCACCCTCTCGACGGCACCGGATCCACCTGCGAACACGCAATCCCGGAGCCATATCATCAGATAGGCGACCAAAACCGCCTTGGATGACATTGGATAAGCAAGGTGCCAGAAGCAGCTGTAGGAGCGTGCATCTGATTGCTGGTCTTCATTCCCTCGAGGATTCTTCTCCCCTAACGTGCTCATTTCGGACAACACCTCGCTACGAGAGAGCGCCGACAGAGTAGAAAACTTCGAAGAATCCTCTTTGTCTTGTCTAAAGACATAATCTCTCCAAGCGGTCACATGGGGCTGCGACCCCGCTTTTATCCCTTCTCTGCACATAGTAATGATGACTCGCCACTTCCTTGAAGACGGCCGTCATCTCATCAGCTCTATCCCCCAGGACCTGAAGTTCCTCATTGGTTGGAAAGTACTCTTCATAGGGCTCCGATCCCCAAGGGAGTTTAGACACCTCATACATCTCATGAAGTGCGAACCCTAACTCCCCTACCGGAGTAAAGAAGGTCCCAGTATGGATATCAAACATCTCCAAGAGTGCGAGGAACATGTGCCTATTAAGGTCAACACCCGCCTGGGTAGCACGGATCGCGGCAGTCAACCCGATCTCTCGGAGCTCAGTCCGAAATCGTGACAAGATCCAGAGCGTCAGTTTATCCCATTTGGAGACATAATGGCACCAACCCTCCACCCGAAACTCTCCTTTCGGGTAGGAGCGTTCCATCAAAAACATACGATATGTAAAAGTTGAAGCACTATAAGCAAGCGTATCAATGGGTACATCACTGTAGAGGCTCCCAGGACGTAAAGTCCGCCAAGTGTAAGAAGATCCAGACCGTACAACGGTCAAAGCATCCCTTTGGTTGGAAGTAGAATCAATTTGGATGACACCAGTCACCGCTCCCCCCTGAGAAGGGGTAAGCTCCCAAGACATCCTCCTCTGGGAAACAAGGCGACAGAAGGACGTCAAAGGCCATTGACGTTCAAGTTGCTTAACAGTCATATGCACTCCATTCGCAGTAAAGAACCAGTCCTCCTTGACCTTCAGCACTGACGAGTCAGTAGAAGTGAGACAGTCTCCAAACATGAACTCAGGCTTCAGGAAGGTCACTTTATCAGATGTGGAAGATTTAATAACTCCACGCTCTATCATCCGTTTGAGGAACCAATACTGCTGTTCACGGATTAAGGTCATTCTCTCAGGAGGCTGATCCAGCATAAGAGCATCCTGAGCAGGGTTATCACTTCCTCATTATGCTCTACTCCCATTTGGTTGAAGGCAGCCTCCAAGAAAACTTCACTCAAAAGCGGGATTGCCATCGACACTAGCAAAAGATCAGAGAAAGTCAGAAGAGAACACACAATGTGTCTAAAGGAGAAAACTGCGGCGCATCATCCGGGTTTGAACCCATGCGCGTCAGCAGTAAAGCCTCGGCACATCACCAGGGTTTAAACCCATACGCGTCGGCGGGCAAAGACCGCGGCACATCATTAAAAACTCAAGGTCTATGTGCGTTGGCGTACGGACAATGAGACTTACCAACCACCTCCGGCCGAACTTCGACAGGCCGACGGGGAACGACAGCCGCCGCAACTTCCGCGGACTCCTTCGCTTTCTCCTTCCCCTTGCCGGCAGCACCGCGAGGAGTCTTGGGAGCCATTCTCTCGAAGAAGGAGAAGTTAGGGTTTTGAAGAAGAAACTCTAAAGAAGCAGAGGCACAGAGAAGAAGAACCCTTTCTCTCTCCAACTCTTACCTATTTATAGGGCTTGGTCGCACGCGTGACCCGATGAGGAGTGATCTCAGCCGTCGCCTCGGGTTCTGTGCAAAGATAGCAGCAAATAAAACCAAAAGATCATCATTAATCTTTTCGGTTACCGAGGCTTCATCATCATTAACTGAGAACAGGCATGTGCCCAGAAATCATGCGCCCTGACCTCCATGCTTCTTATTCAAAGTATTCCAAAACTTATTCAAAAGTTTTGAAAACTTTGAAGGGGGTCTTGTAGAAGCATGGAATTTCACAACCAGAAAACCCATGCGCCAGACACTACATGCGCTAGAACTCAGACGAAGAACTTCACACCAGATCAATAAAGATAGACATTCGAAAGAAGACTTTTATTTATATACAAAAGTCTATTACATGTCTAAAGAAAAGGTTGTACAAAGGGAAATTTCTACAAAGGAAAGATCCTAAGTCTACAGCCAGCGGCTACCATGTGCCTCCATACAAGCGCAGCAACCATCATGCGCCATCAGTCAGGCGCAGCAGACATCATGCGCCTCCAACCAGGCGCATCCCATCATCTCTTCAGCAGCTCAGTTATGTGCATCCCTTCAGCCAAATTCTTCCAGCCAGGCTCACCTGGCCGAGCAGAGCCCAGCTATGTGCCGCCCTTCCAGCCAGGGTCACCAGATAAATGCTTCCACAAAGCATTTAACCCTCTGCTGGAACCAAGGAGGAGCACGGCAAAACTGTGGCCAGGGGAGGCTTCGAAAGAGCCTCCAAAGGCGAAGGAAGACCGTGATCGAAACCACAGCACAAGGGAGCTCTCAACACAACCAGAGCGGGCGACACCCCACTTTGAAGGAAGAGAGAGCCCAGCACCGCCATTCCGATCTACGGCTCTTCCGGAACAACGGAAACGAGGCCCGAGCATCCCTATCTTTGGATGCAACAGGCACCTTCCGCCTGCCTCGGAAGCCCTCGACTCCGTCTTTTGGATGTAACAGTCACCTTCAAGTGCATCGAAGACAACACAGCGTCTCATCTTCACCCTCGGGAGCACTTCGTCAACAGAATGCACCCGCATGATCAAGTTCATGTTGGAAGTACGTGAGGGAATGAGAAGCGAATCTTCTCTCCATGCCACTATTTATAGGCCAGGCAGATCAAACCCACGCGCCAAGTGGATGGCCCTCCGAATTCCGTACAATGAATTTACATTAAATGGATGAACCGGACGCCTCGAATTCAGCCAAACGGCTATTTATAGCACTCGAAGAGCGAGACAGCCGCATCATTAAGGACATGTCCGATGTGCCAGCCAGACAGCGCATCACACGGACGCGCCCTTCGGCATCAGACGCATCACACAGGCGCGCCCTACAGTACTCGGCGCATCACAGATGATGCGCCCCCACACAGCCCCATACCGAGTGGAACGCCAACCGACGCGCCCACTCAGCTATCCATCGAACGACACCAATATTAAATGCTGAACTGACAGAGTTGGCAGCACGCCTCCCAAAGTCTGAACAGTTGACAGCTTTTTCAGAAAATGAAGCGTCGGCAACGTCAGCATCATCATGACTTTATTTCGACGGCCACTGCCACGTGGCCACCCAACCATCCGCATGCGCCTCTACGGCCATGCGTCCAAATCAGCATGCGCCTCAAAAGCCATGCGCCTCAGACTACTCTCTGATCCCGAAAGACAGAAGGAAAGTCGCCTGCATGCGCCTCAAAAGCCATGCACCCCAAATGGTTTATAACTCCTAAAGGTTATGAGCCGCAGCCTCCTCCTGCGCCCAATCTAAGGCGCAGCCCACCAGATCACTCCTCTCCACCAAATCCGAGATCTTCGAACCATGAGTCGACGACACGTGTCCTTTGACTCAACTCGTCCAAGTTTCAGCAACGGAAAGATCTTCTCTTCTGCTACGTGCCGGCTCATAATAGCAGTATGAAGAAGTCTACCCTTCGATCAGGGCGCATCATCCATGCGCCTCCATCAGCAACCTCCACGTGGCGTCCCCACGCCGGCGCATCCTGCATGCGCGCATGAGCAGCCAGCCTGCAGAACTATAAATAGAAGGATCGTCCCCTTCACAGACACAAGACTCACAACACAGACAGAATCCACAACAGAGAATCACCAGAGAGGCAGTTCTAGACACTCAACGTCTTCCTCCTCTCAGCAAGCTCCAGCACCCAGAGCAATCAACACCTTCAGAGAACCGATAACCGTCGTCAGCCGGTCAACGGAGTCAACGCATTACCACTCGCTCCATTGGCACTAAGGAACCCAGCTTAAACAAAAGTGTACTCCTAGGACTACATCTAAGTCCTACATTGTAACACTGTTCTGTTTGTATTAAGATTTCAATCAAAAACAATTTTAATGGCAAACACAACAGAATTCCTTGATGCAAATTACTTCATCGTGCATCGTCAGAGCAATGGAACTCCCTGAACAAAGGAACTCTGTGCATAGTCAGAGCGAATCAAAGTTCGAGCGCTTCAACTCAAACCCTGCGGCTCTTCTAGTAACCAACAGGAAAGAGTCTTGCCAAGGCGGGGGATCGGTGGAGTCCATCTCCAGAATGAAGTGAATTCCTTTGCAAGGCGCTCTGCCTCAAGGATTTCCTTTGCAAGGTCCTTTGCTCTCAAGGAATTCCTTTGCTTCTGTTCCTGTGCCTCAAGGAATTCATCTTGCTCTTGCTCTGACGATGCACAATGAAGTGATTTGCCTCAAGGAGTCATCCAAAGGTTCCTATGCTCTGACGAAACACGATAAAGTGATTTGTCTCAAGGAATTTCTTTGCCTCAAGGAGTTCCATTCCTCTGACGATGCACGATGAAGTGAATTCAGTTCATCGTGCATCGTCAGAGCAATGGAATCCTTGAGGCAAAGGAATTCCTTGAGGCAAATCACTTTATCGTACATCGTCAGAGCATAGGAACCAATGGATGACTCCTTGAGGCAAATCACTTCATCGTGCATCGTCCGAACAAAGGAACTCACTGAGGCAAAGGAGTTCCTGTGGCTCTTCCAGCATTACAAAAACTGGAATGCAATCAAGGAGTCAAAGGAACTCTTTGAGTGCTAAGGAATTCCTTGAGAGCAAAGGACCTTGCAAAGGAATTCCTTGAGACAAAGGACCTGCAAAGGAATTCACTTCGTCGTGCATCGTCGGAGCAATAGAACATGTTGAACAAAGGAACTCTTTGCGGCAAAGGAACACCGTGCATAGTCCGAACGAATCAACGTACGGGGGCTTCGACAAAGCGTGGGTTGGCAATAAATCCAAACCCAGGGGCTCTTCCAGAAACCAACATCATGGCACACAGTCGATGAAGTGTACGAACACGGACAGTCCACTAGGCACATCTCAGTCTTCTGAAGGACTTCACCACCAAGGCTTCTTCGAACGAGGAGATTGACAACCAAGAGGAAAGCGTCTTGCCAAGGCGGGGGATCGGTAGAGTCCATCTCCACAATAAAAAGCTAAGTGAGACGAGAACAAACTCTCCCTACACTACTGCCATTTATAGGCAAGGAACAACTCGGACTATACGCCAAGTGGCAGCCACTTCGAATTCAATTCAATTAATTTGTATCAATACCAATGTATCTGCCCCTTCTCAAGTAAAGCTAAGTAAGACTAGAACAAACTCTCCCAACTACTGCCATTTATATGCCATTATTACCAATGAATCTGCCCCTTCGAATTCTGACAACTCTGAGGGTTTCAATTTTACTCAAATATTAATCAAATATTCGAAAATTAATACCAATGAATCTGTTCCTTCTCAATTTTTCGAGTATAGAACGGCTCATTTCAAAAAAAAATACGTTCAAAAATTTAATCAAATATTCGAAAAATGAAAATATTGAGATTAGAAACTTCACATTCTTAAACATGTTGTCAAATTTTGTTAATTATACATGTTTCCATCACGTTTTTTGTGCCAATTAAACGGAGTATGGCATTACAAGAGTTAAAACGAAAGAAAATGCTATTCTCCGTGTTTTATTAAACGGAGAATAACATTCTCTATTTCCAATTACACGGAGAATAGCATTCCCAGTGTTAAAACGATTGAGAATTCTATTCGTCGTTTAATTTGGAATGGAGAATGGCATTCTCCGTCTAACTTGAAACGGAGAATAACATTCCCAGTGTTAAAAACACATTAGAATGTTCATTCTTCTTTTTAATTTAAACGGAGAATGATATTCTCCGTGTCATTTGAAACGGAGAATGCTATTCTCTGTTTTAAATTACACGGAGAAAATGATTGAGTATTAAAACGATTGAGAATGTGAGCATTTGCCCCTTCAAAATGACTTTTATACATATAAAAAAGATGAAGTGAAAAAGTTGTCTTGGAAGTTGAATAAATGCATTTTATCTAATTGTCTTCTCAAACTTTTGCATTGGAGAACATATTTTTTTATCTAATTGTCTTGTGTGAATGTCCTCTTGCCACATAGGAAAGACATTGTCTTAAGTCAACGACGTTCATTTGATTCTATTTGCTCTTTGTCGCTATTTCGCTTTCGTACTTTACAATTATGAAAATCGTGACCCAATTTTTTACAAACTCTACAAGTTCTAGGCTTCGGGATAGTCTGACTTACTGTAGGCTGGCTTGATTTCCTTTGAGAAGGCCTTCCTTTTGTTGCTACCGGATTTGGCTCTTTTAAAGCTTCATGCACTCCATGAACTGCATCAGCTACCATTTGTTCTTCTTCACCAATATCGGTCACCATTTCTTTCAACTCCATCAGAACAGACGACATCAACTCCGTTCCCCTCTCTTGAATTTTGTTTGATTTTTTACAATAGTATGTAAACAGATTAACTTGTTCATTAATACCACCATACCTTCTGCTCTCAATACTGTCTGGGTGGATGAATCTTCTTTCTGTGCCAGGTCCGGAGAGATAACTCTCTTTGCAATCCTTGAGCCAACGAGATTTTATCAAGTTCTTTGGAATATCTCCAATTTGCAATCTCTTTATTGCTGAAAAAATATGCCTACAAGGAATCCCCTTGGTCTCCATCAACAAGCATTCACATTTTATGATGTTGTCGGCCGGATCAAATGTAACCTTCCGGTTGACACTGTTTGGCGACATATACTTTTGGATAGTGCAAACTTCTGCCTCTCTTATGATGTGATGATGGAGAACAATATATGCATCAGAACGTGTGATTTCCTTCCTTACCTCTATAAACACCATTTTAGTGTAAATTGCGGCAAATTTATCTTCTATTACGGCCATGCTAGTTTGATTCACAACTAGTGTTGAGAGTTTATCAGTGACATGCTTACTCATCTGGCCGTAATGTAAGGCCGCCAAACAGAAGTCACAATTTTGAAGGGCCTTCCATAGTGGCAGCTTCTCATTCAAAAATCTTTTCAGAAATGCGTTCATAGATTCACATCTATTTTTTGCAGTAGAACCGCCAAAATAATTTCCACGTAGGAATGTGTCCGCCCATCGCTGCCTCATTCTGTACAATGCAGTGGTCCACTCATTGTTCTCTACATTATAATCCGTTAGCATCTGCTGCCAACGGTTTTTAAATTCTTCGACTGAATAGTACCTGTTTAGAAAACATGGACAGTAACTAAAGTTGTAATATTGTAACAACAACATACTTCAAAGTAAAGTAGAAAGTGTGCGATGTACCTTTTAATCAGAAGACTCAATTTATTGTGAAAACCCTCTCGGTGTACATGTTTGGCAGCATTGTTTAGGATATTCCATGAGCACGTTCGATGAACTACGCTGGGCATTAAATCCTCAATTGCTTTATTCATGGATCTGCAACCATACGTGAGAACTGTCACTGGTAATTTGCCATTCATACACTCTTGGAATTTTCTAGAACCCAATAATATGTCTCTGCAGTCTCATTATGGATCATTGCAAACCCAAACACACAAGTCATTGCATGATTGTTTATACCCACTAGAACCACCAACGGCATTTGACTTCTATTTATTTTATATGTAGAATCAAATGCTAGTAAATCTCCAAATAATTCGTAATCGAATCGACATGCACCGTCAGCCCAAAAGAGATGGGTCAATCTGGAATCTTTGTCTACCTTGTATGCGTAGAAGAAATCTGGGTCAATGCCCTCCTTAGATTGAAGAAATGTAAGTATTGTCGTAGCATCAACATCATCTAGTGCTCTACTATCTTGAGCTAGAGCGTTGTATAAATCCTTTTTCGTCCATCCAACCTTATCCCAACCTCCTTTCTTGTGGACAATTAAATTCCATATCGCTCCAGTCCCCATCCCTGATTGCTTCATAATCCTAACTTCTTCCAACTCTGCGGGTGATATCTTACGATGGGATCTCAAAAAAACTGATTCATAATCATTCGTCAGGCTATGGTTGTGAAGTACATAAAATTTTTTGACGACCCACATCTTTGTAGAATCAATGTACCCAATACGAAAAATTGCTTTACAACCACTTCTGCTTTCACTTCTTGGCTCACGAACCCTGTTAGGAGCTTCCTTGTATTACTTGTGTCTGAATCCCGCATTCGAACAACACCAACTACGGACCATCACCATCCCAGACTTGTTTTTTCTTTACCTCATTCTTTCTAATACTGAAACCATATGCTTTTGAATATATCCGGTAGAATGTCTCTGCTTCTTCAATAGAGTTGAACTGTAGGCCAACATATCTTCTTCTAAGAGTTGTTTTGGATCTTTGTTAATGTTGGCAGACTGCAATATTTTTTTCATCGTCGCTGCATCGAAATCCAATGGAGATTCACCGTCGTCCCTAAGAACAGAATAAAACAAAATAAATATGAGAAATAAATGTAAAAATATAATATATTTCTTACATCCATTAGAAAGGGTGATGCGAAATAATATTTCATTGTTTGCGTTGATGTCGTCATCGTCGTTATATTGCATTCTTCCGGTGTTTTCTTCATCTTGTTCTTTATTGTCTCCTAAGTTAACAGCTTCCAAACTTTGCTCATCATCCAAATCATCTGACACTCCTCTTGAAAGGAAGCTTTCTTCATCGACTAAATCTTTCACACGACGATCAGTTTCTCCATGTGACGTCGACATTGAAAAAAATAGAGTGTGTTAGAAACCAGCAGAAGAAACGAAGGACAAGAAACAATACAAGAAGAAAGAGTAATGCTATTCGTACCTCCAAATTGTCCATCTAATATATAGCCCTCCCATCTGATGTGTCATGTTAAATAATAGTGTGTGTCATCTGACATGACTGATGACATGGCAAATTTTAATCCAAAAAGTTAATTACCCAATTTTTTCCATAATAATTTAACGTTAATATCAATGTTAATTTAATGTTAATATTAATTTATGTTAATATTAATATTAATGTTAATGTTAATGTTAATATTAATATTATTGCTAATGTTAACGATAATATTAATTTTAATTTTAATGTTAATGTTAATGTTAACATTAATTTTAATGTTAATGTTAACATTAATTTTAATGTTAATTTTTATTTTAGTTTTATTTTTAAAAAATTTGCCACGTCAGCTGCCAGATCAACATATCACGTCAGCTGCCACGTAAGGATGGACAGTTTGAAAGTATAATTTGGAGGTACAAAAAATATTATTCAGAAAGAAACAACTTCCAGCAAGGCAACAACACAACCTTTTCGTCTTCCTTGTACCTCCGCCATGTGACCCTCTTTTGATGGCTCATAAAAATCTTGAGTGATTCTAGGAGCAAGCATAATTTTAAGGAAACAACTTCCAACAACACAATTTTCTCGTCTTCTGGGTACATATATTATTAAATTGTGTAGCTAATAACACATGAGGAAGCATGCAACAGCATTCTCCACGTGGCCCTCTTCTGTAGGATAACGCATGCAGCAGCATTTAATGCTACGCAACCCTATTGTCTTGTTATGTGTTGTGTATCCTATGTGGCATGAGGCACAAGACAATATCTTGTATAGGCGGCAAGATTATATTCACAAATGACAATAAGTTTAAAAAGTCATCTCCAATGCAAAAAAGTATTGAGAAGACAATACAAAGTAATTTTTTACAACTTCCAAGACAACTTTTACTCTTCTAATGATATGGTATTAGTGTTTATTATTAAATTGTGTAGGATAATGCATGCAGCAGCATTTAATGCTACGGGATCTGTTGTGTAAATATTTCTAATGATATGGTATTAGTGAACACAACCTGTGAGAGAGAACCGAGAGAGAGAGAGAGAGAGAGAGAGAGAGAGTGTGTGTATGGAAAATGGGATAAAGAGAAAGGATCGAGCTCGACTAGATTTTAAACTTAAAATTCAATTTTTGATTTTCATTACTAATAACTAGTTCGCACGTACGAGTTTAGACGAACACTAATCGAGCCGGAGCAACATGACATCAGCTAGCTAGGTTTCTAATACCGTGGCATTCCTGTTAATTTAAAATTTACAATATTATTGAAACTAATATTAATACTAAAATTTAAAATAGTTTTTGATTTAACATTTACTTCAAACTAGTTAAAGTTAAGATTGCATTCTTTTTTTATTTAAAATGTAATTGGAACTACAATTAATATTAACATTCGCTTGTCCCGTAGTTTAAGTCGTATTTTAGTGCTTCTTGCTTAATTCTATGCACCCAAAGAACTTGATTGTTCAAGTCGAACGCGTGCACAACACGTTCCCTCGTTGCAAGGCTTGATGTAGCCCTTGCTTGTCAAGTCGTTACACGAACACATTAGAAAAGAGTTTTGTTGGGCTATCAAAGTATAGCAAGCACCGTCCCGTGTCACGTGCATTTGTTAAGCAGTGAAAGGGTGTGAAGGCCACTGGTAATGTCAAACCATCACGGACTATAGCTGGGTTAGACGGCGACCCTTTTGCGGCGGGCCGAATCGGTCCCTTGGCCTAGGAATGGATTGGTTGAAGGAGCAATACACAAGAATAGACTGCCATATTGGCAGGATTATTTTTGGTATTCCCGGTGAGGCAGAGTTTTCATTTTTCGATGAGGCAGATTTTTCACCATCGACTTGATTCCAGGGACGGCACCAGTATCAGAGAGAGTCTACAGGATGGCACCTTCAAAGTTGAAAATCTTGTACAAGATGATTGAAGAACTCAGAACCAAGGGATTCATTCGTGCTAGTGGATCGCCTTGCGGAGCACCGATACTTCTTGTGAAGAAGAAGGATGGTACGTCAAGATTATGTGTTGATTATCGTACATTGATGACTTATTTGATCAGCTCAAGGGAGCGGCTGTATTCTCGAATATTGACTTGCGGTCATGAGGGTACCATCAAATCAGAGTCAGAGAGTAAGACATCCGAAGACAACATTCAGATCGAGGTATGGACATTGGGAGTTCCTTGTTATGCCATTTGGAGCGACCAATGTGCCAGTCGTATTTATAGACCTCATGAATCGTATCTTCATGCCCTATTTGGATCAATTCGTGATAGTGTTCATAGACGAAATCTTAGTCTATAGCAAGAGTGAGGCAGAGTAGCAGCATCTTCGTGTAGTTCTTTAGATACTCAGGGAAGACCAGTTGTACGCGAAGTTCAGTAAGTGCAAGTTTTGGCTAGATCGTATCTCGTACTTAGGTCACATCATCACCAGAGATGGAGTGGAAGTGGACCCCCAGAAGATAGTGGCCATAGAGTCAATGGCCAGTACCTAGCACCGTCGCAGAAGTTCGGAGTTTCCTTTAATTCTATACTATTATGAAAAGCATTCATTTACTTCACATATTAATTTTGAAGTAGAGGGACGAGGCGAATGAGGTCAGCCACTCGCCTTAGACTTGCTTCAAGCGAGCGAATGGTTGGCTGCGCTGACGTCACCTACACGATCACCTGTAACCCACTGAATATGGGACTTGGTTCCAGAGAAGCCATTCCATAATGTGGAATGGATCTTAATTCAACCATTCCCGTTCGATCGACCCGATCGATTCTAACCTATCGGTCCCAACCGAATCGGTAGCGACATTGTTCCTTTCTCGCGCACCCCGTGGACGAAAACGGGGGTCGATGTAGGGACGGGGCACTACAACAATCTCAAAGCTCGTCATATAAAGTATGACTTGGGCGATGGAAACACTGCGCCATGTACCAAGTTTACGCTACAACTTGGTTTCGGTAGGGAGGCTGGCAGATGATGGCATTCCCAGTCTATTTGGGGACAAAGATGCAAGAGTTACGATGGCCAAAGGTAAGCTTTGAGTCGATTGGAATTTATGAATCGAATCGATGCAAAGGATAAGTCTCGTTGAGCAAGTGCTGATTTTAGTTGATTCAGTAAAGTGTTCGCAAAACCAAATCGTCGCCTTGCAACGGAGTGTGGCATGGGCACGGTAGGCCAAATCAATCGAGTAGTTCAAAGGGGGGAATTATGTATGGTATTTATGGTGCACATCATTAGGACGGGTTGCGACCGTCCAATGTTGTGATAAGCTATGATATCAGTAAGATTGGGATCCTTCGGATATTGGACTAGCAACCCGTATCGAAGCGATCATAGGCTTACACATAAGGATGCCAAAGATGCATTACTATACGAAACACCGTAACCTTCATAGAGATAAGGCCGGTGGGCTGAGATTAGCGCTGGGTGCAGGCGCAGGGCCTGCCACCCTTATGCATATGTTTAAGTTTACGGTTGGTTGGTTGAGTAAAATGATATGATTTCTTATATAAAGTTATAACCTTACAGGCTAGGCTAAATGGGACAGAGATGAGCACAATCACTATGTTTATGTTAAGATTATGTCTAACTGTATCTGCCGCAGGGACACGGTAGTGGACAAGTTCAGGATATGTTCGGCTCAAGACGGGGCTCGACTTGGACGTGCCGAGGCATAGAGTCCTTAGCGTTCAAGAGGAGCTACCGCATTGGCTTTCGGACTTGCGACATGTAGATGTTCAGCTGAAGACTACTTGTTGGCTATAAAGAGGCATAATATATGGAACAGTGTAATCCTTCGTGAGGTAGAGAGATTATGAGCGTTGTAGCCAATTGGCATGTTAAGTTGGGCTATTCAGAGCCATTGTAACCTTCAGTTCATTATCAATAAAGAGATTCTTGTTGTATACTACGTTTTCCTTTCGCTGCTTATGTTATCAATTTGAGCTATAAACACTATTGTGAATATGTTATCTTGCCTTGTACGAGCGTAACTCCAGGCTCGTGCGGCATCACGCCCCAACGAGGACGATGATTCGGGTGAAATCTAGCGAGGACGAGCGATTTCTCGGATCGGGGCGTGACAAAGGGTTCCCAACAGTTGACTCATCCAAGTCAATGGGGACTCCTATGGCAACAACGACAAAACTTGATAATGATGAAGACGTTATCTCGGTCGACATTCATAAGTATCGAGGTATGATCGAGAAAATTTAACAGTAGCATTAATATTAAATCTACATTAACTTTTTTTGTTAATTTAAAATTTATAATATAATTGAAACTAATATTACGAAAATACTATTTGGCTCCCAAAAAATTTGGGTGATACCATCTTCCATTATGTGGCATATGACATAGTTGTTAACATGACAGCTGACATTGAAAAATTTAACAATAAAATTAATATTAAAATTAATATTAAAATTAACATTAATAGTAAATAAATAATTTAATATTAAATTAACATTAATTAATATTAACATTAACATTAATATTAACATTAACATTAGCATTAACATTAACATTAATATTAATATTAATATCAATATTGACATTAACATTAAAAAGATTTGGGTAATTAATTTTTGGGGTTAAAATTTGCCATGTCAGCTGTTATGTCATCTGCATGTCAGATGCCACATAATGGGATATAGCATCACCCAAATATGTTGGGAGCCCAAACGACTAATTGCTAATATTAATACAGTGGCATTACCGTTATTTTCTAATAGATTCGTGCCTTGTTCGGTCACACCCCTCCACGAGCGGTTTACACCCCCGAAACGAGGGATTAAATAGCCTTTTCCAAATAAGAGAACCCATCCGACTAGAGAGAAACAAAGGAGAGAAGAAGAAGAACAGTCGCAATGGAGAGGAGCAAGAGCAAGATCAACTGCAGCGGATGGGCCGTCATCCCTACCGAGATTCTCTCAATGATACTGATACTGTCGGGGATGCCGACGGACGAGGTAATGTGCAACGTGGCCCCAGTTTGCCGTTCGTGGTGGAAGGCGCTCAACGGTCCCTTAGACTATTGGTCTAACGTCGACTTGGTACAGTGGTGCCGGAGGACCCAGCAAACCGCTGAGATTAGTTTGACCGTAAAGAAGCTCGTGGCTCGTAGTGGGGGATATGTAGGGTCCTTCTCCGCGTACAAGCTCGACGAAGCAGCCTTCTGTTTTGCATGTTTAAGGCCAGTACAAAATTTTATTTGATTTATTCTAATACTTTATTTTTTCTATTACAAAATTTTACGTATACTTTTGTTAATTTCTATTGATGTTTTCCTATTTTATAATACAGTAGAAATTTCTAAGGGTGCTGCGCATTCCGAAGTGCGACGTGAGTGATGAAACTTTCGTGAGACACTTGGAGTTTCTCCCAGTGCTGGAAGAACTCAACATTAACTACTGCCTCTATATCAAGTCGACTGGAATATTTTCCGCCGAAAAGTATTGCCACCAACTGGTCAAGCTGAGGAGGAACATGCCCCCTCCATATTTCATGCTCAGGAACAGATTCATGCTGAACACGCAGAACGAAACGGAGGGAAAGGCCGTGGCTGATTCGATGCCGCGTCTCGAGCACCTACAGATGGGATTCGGCATGTTCAATGAAGACACGCTGCGATCTATCATATGCAACTGCAAGGGTCTTCGCGTGCTCGAAATACGTGGGTGTTTCAACGTGCACTTCGACGACGACCTCAGGAAAATTTGTGATATAATACAGACGTTTAAACGACCCTTTGATGATGTAATCCCAGGGGAACCTGGATACGAGATGTATAGTGATTTAGATATCATCAATCATTCCTGGAGTGAATAGTAAAAACATTAGCATGCATGCATGCATGCATTTCTTTATATTTTTCACTAGTCTACATATACGTACTTTGTACGTATTTTAATTAGAATATTATAAAGTCAGTTGTCATCATTTCGTCTTTTTCAGGTGACTATTTATATGTCAACAGATTCAAAGTACAATTTTTTAAAATTTTATTTTCTATTGAGACTAATAACCTTTAGAAAATGGTAATGAAAAATAAAATTTATTACCATTGGAACATAATGTTATTTGGAAAAATAAAACTTGCATGCAAACTTTATTCCTTTGACTCTTAAACAGAAATGACATGCAAGTTGACATTCCTGACATAATAACATCATGTTTATAAATACTCAAGGGTATTTTAGGAATTCAAAAGTTTCACCACCAACTTATAATATAAATTTTATCCAATTATAGTTAAATACGCTTCTAACTCATTTCGTTAAGGTGCAAGATATTTTTTCTGAGTTCGATTCTCCATTTTGACAAAATTTTACTTTTGTCAATAATTTTTTACATGATTAATTTTTTTATAAATAAAATGGACTGTGATATAATGACGCATAAGACGGCTCACTTCTGAGATTTTCACATTTCCCAATACAGATTTTACCATTAATACAATATTTCAGTGTAATCATATCCAAGAGATTTCGTCATTTCCCAACACAGATTTTACCTTCTTCAAGATGAATTCTGGCGGTGCAAATTCCACTCATATTAGTGGTATCAGTGCCATTCACCATAATTAATGGCGGTCAATACGAAAACATTGGTTTCTTTTTCACAACCCTTTAAAATCTATTTATACAGCCAAACAGCCAAACTATTCATCTTCACCAGCCTTCAAAACCAATTTATATAGATTCAAAACAAAACTAAACAGCCAAACTATTTAAAATTCACAATCCTACAGAACAGTCTCAAATATACCATTCTCCGTCCTAAATGTACCATTCTCCGTCCTAAATGTACCATTCTCCGTCCTACATGTACCATTCTCCGTGGTAGAGGAACGAAGAATGGCCATTACCCGTCCCAAATTGTTCCATACTAAGTTAAAAGCATATAATAGCACCCTAGAAATGTTAACAATAGAAAAATTATACAGAATCCACACACCAGACTCGAACCTAGGCCTTCTATGTAAAAGCCAAACAGCACAACCAACTAAGCTTGGAATAAGAAGAGTCACTGGAGGTCATTGAATATCCCCAACTTCCAATAAGGAATAAGAAGAGTCGGTTAGGAACGTGTATATATATACATAGGGGTCCCCATTCATTTGAGTAGGTTGCACATTTAACATGGCTCCAAAAAGATTATCTGGTTGGGAACCATGTTCAGAGTCTTCTTTCAGCCGTTGTCGAGCCTCTCCACATGCAGCACCCTCTGCGCCTCCTCCGGCCCATGACTGGCTGGTAGAGGCTGCAGACTTCCTGACCTCCTGCGGGTTGTCAATGGAGGTCATCGCTCGACCTCTTCATCCTGCGCCCAACTTTGACCTGTTGTCGATCACTCCGGAGGAACGGGCTTCTATGGAGAAGAGGGAAGGGTTGCACCGCCTGCTCCATAGGACGGGTGTGCGCACCCTGCAGGACTTTGCGGAGATCCTCCGCGAGGCTAGTGAGGGACCCCTTATTTTCCTGTTTTTTTAGTTTTTTACAGTTTTTTTTCTCCTCTTGTATCCTTCGTCGGAGAATGTTCCGGTGATGAAGCTGGGATTTAATGCAACATAATATTTTGTTAACTTAATTTGGTTTCGACTACAAGCGACTAACTATTTTATCTATTTTTCAATTAACAAATCTTGTTACGTTAAATCCATATATCAACGACGATATCCCCATCAATGACTTGTTACGTCATATAATTGATTATGCTGCCAGCGTCAATCTTGCCGTCAAATCCATCTTAAATATGATTACAAAGTAAACTAGAGGACAACTTTGAGGGTTTCAATTGTACTCTTTTTAAGTACATAGTCTTCTTACCAAGTCATCAAACGTGAAATATTCGGGATGGCAAAAATACGAGTATATAACGGCTCAATACAAAAAAAAATGCGTTCAAAAATTTAATGAAATATTCGAAAAATGGAAATGTTGAGATTAGAAACTTCACATTCTTAAATATGTTGTCAAAAACAAAATAGAATGTTCATTATCCGTTTTAATTTAAACGGAGAATAACATTCCCAGTGTTAAAAACACATTAGAATGTTCATTCTCCATTTTAATTTAAACGGAGAATGATATTCTCCTTTTCATTTGAAACGGAAAATGATATTCTCCGTGTTGAATTACACGGAGAATGCCGTTCCCAGTATTAAAACGATTGAGAATGTTATTCTCCGTTTAATTTGAAACGGAGAATGACATTCTCCCTGTTAAATTACAATGGTCCAGATTTGGGATGTATCGATACATCCATTTTTTGTTCCAAAATTTTCAATAATTTATACGGAACACGAGGATATATACTAGTAATAATAGTAATAAATTTAATTTTAGAAAGTAGTTTTTAAAATTAGGGTCTCAAAATCCCAAAGGTTTATGTAGTCATTTCACATGGATATATACTAGTAATAATAGTAATAAATATAATTTTAGAAAGTAGTTGTGAAACCCATTATTTTTGTAGCTAATTATTTAAGTAGAATTTTTGTGTTATTAATTAGTGTTTTCGAAAAAAATTATTATTATTATTATTACTATTAATTATTTTTGGGTGAAAAAGGATTTTTGAAATTTATAATAACATGGATTTTTGTTTTCGAACCCAGACCCGAGTCCGAGCCCAGACCCAGGCCCGAGCCCAATTCCTTCTCTATTAAAAACCCGATTTTTAGACTTGGTTAAATCTTTAATTATTAAAAAAATAACGTTGGGCTGGTCCCGAAGGACCAGCGTAAGGGTGGAGAATTATTCTCCCACTATACCTATTCTCCCTCCCCAACTTCACTCCCTACCACACGTTCTCCAACACCCCCTTCTTTTAGTTTCCACTTCCCCACCCTATCACGACACTGCAGAAGAGAGGAATTAAACTCAGCTCTAACTCCTCACTTTTTCTCTCATAACTCTCTTCCTCTCCTCACTCTTTCCTCACAGGAGAGCTATTTCTAAACTCTCATCTCTCACAGAGCCAACTCCACAGAACATTCCTAAACCCTAACCCACTCCACCTACCCGCGCGCGAACCCCCACACTCCGGCGATCTCTTCCGTCGCCGACCCGATCTCGGCCGCGGCCCGACCGCCCCGTCGCCACCCTCCCGCCGAGCCTCCCTCGCGCCTCCGGCCGTCCGCGCGCGAGCCCCACTCTCCGGTGCCCCCTTCGACCGCGCTTTCCCCCGCCGGCCCCTAGCGGTGACCCCATACGGTGACAGCGCTCCGGCCAACCGCCCCAGCGCGCGACCTTTCCCCCGCCGGCCGAGCCCAGCGCGCGGCTATCCCGCGCCACTCCGTCCAGATCCGTGGAGCCCCGCACCCCGCGCCCACCGCGGATCTCTGGCCGTCCCACTCTCCGGCCATCCAGCAGAACCCCGCTGTCCAGATCCGCCCTTCCCGTCGTCTCTTCGGCGGTTGTTTCCCTCGACGCCGCCGACAGCTCTTCGCGGCGTTTTTCTGGCCAGCGTGCCCTATTCTGGATTTACGGTGTTTTCGGCGTTGACGTCGCTGCTGGATTTCTTTTATTCTTTTTATATCATCTGAGAGCTCTAGCCGAGCACCCCGAGGTATAAATTCTCTGCCCCGTTGCTTTTCATTGGTAGTCGATGATGATAACGGTCCCCGGTTTCCCTTTGGGAAATCCGGCTTAGCTTCGTGGTAGTTCGGTTAGCTGCGTTAGCATTTTTGTGATATTTGTCTGCTGAGATTTTTATGTTATTTGGTTGATTGCGGGAATCTCGAGTATTTCGGGAAGGTTCTGTTGGTTGGGAAACTCTTTATGTGGTTATATTTTCGGTATAAAAATGGGTTATTCTTTGGTTGGAACAATTGCAGGATTTTGTTGGCGCATTTCCCAGTTTTGGGTTGCCCCGAAATAGAGGAAATGCTGCCTAAATTTTTACTAAACTTTATTTATTTGGATTTCAAAATTGGTTTTCAGGAAAATGAATTTAAAACTGATTTTCGGGCGACGATCGTACCGGTCTGTGGGCCCTAGCAAAATGCGAACGCACCGGTCCGACCGGGCGTTGAGGTATTAGCTAGATTTGATGATGGACCGAGTCTGAGACTCCAACTTTGATTTAAATTATTTTATTTAATGTTTAAGTTGTTTATTTTAGATAATTAATTACTGCACATTTTATTTAAGAATTAAACAGTCTTTCTCTTATTTTATGTAAAAGAATTGTACAGGGCATAAGCCCATAACTCTAGGATGATTAGCTGTGCCCTTGTATTGCATAGTGTAGGTTTTTACTTTCTTTTCTGGGTGGTTGATGTGATTCTTTTGGGTGGTTGGTTTGGACGTATAAACCGTAGTTAGAACGTAATCATTTCTCGTTTATAATTAATTAAGAATTAAATAAATAGATAAAATAATAGTAAGATAACTAGTTCATGATTTGTCACTGTAAGAAACTATATTTTATAGATATATTACAAAAGCACAAAGTTTTCCAAAGATAATTGGTTCTTGTTATTATTTCCAAATAATCAAATTAATCGGTTTAATCAACGCACGTAGCTTGCGACATAATCGTTAGCTGTAGCTTAATACAACTTAAAACCTGACTAGGACTGGCTACTAGAGATTGCAACTAGCACACTTAGCTTGGTTATACAACGGTTCTAAGTCGAGTCCTCAACTGTAGGAACTCGAAGATACACCTGACGTTCCTCCTCGGTATCAACCCGTCTTTCCAGTCATCTAATACAAGGCAAGTTTCGGATTATGTATTCCTGTATTTTATTTAGTAAAGTTAAGCTGCATGTTAAACCACACTGCTGACACGGAACTCTATCCTAGGGTTCAACTACCGACTGATACTGTTACTGAATGTGGGACTGGGGGAATAGTGTAGGCGTTTATGACCAAAGCCCCTATTGACATAACTGTGTTAGCTTACCCCTCTTACACACGGGGATAAGCCATATCGTATCGCTAGGATACTACTGTTCAAACCCAAGCCGGTCATAGACGTTTGCATATTCAAAACACACAGAACTGTTTTAAACTGCTGAAAATCATTATTTCAAACTGTTTACCCTGCACTTTCCAATTACTATTTAAATTATGAGATGCATATTTCGTTCTTGCTCCCTCCTGACTGGAGACAACATTTTAGGTAACACTGAGGATGTAGAGCTATATTATAATAGCTATTATGACCCGGTTCTCTACCCTGCGACGGTAACCGGAGCCGTCTCTGGAGGACGCTGATCCTGGGACTGCTGAACCTGATGCTTAGATAGTTTCCCTTTCTGCATTTTCTTCTTTATTTGGAGTTTGTAGTTTATTTCAGCATTTTCCCTTTCCAGTTATACTTCTGAATATTTATTACACAAAGTTTCAAATTTCGAATAGAACAGTTGTGACAAATATACTTGTGTTGTTGTGAATACCTGCAATGGAACAGCTTACTGCCGCCGTCTCACCACGGTGCAGGCTGGGCATGGTCCGGTTCGACCCATTAACTTGGGATCGGGTCGTGACATGTTTTCAGTGGTGGCCCATGTAGGTCCACAACAACAACAACTTAGGAAAACCTATCTAGAAACAACTAGAACACTAGAACATCAATTTGTCACGACATAGGACCGAAATATTTTATTATTAAATATTTTTGATTGATATAGACTGGTAGGCTACCTTGCTTATGTATTACAACCTATACTTTCCAGAATATGACCAAGGGAACGACCACCCCTGCTGGTGATGCGGTGCCATCTCCCGATCGCACCCCATCTTCCCCAGTACGACTAGAACCCCCATCCTTGCAGTTGACCGATCGGCCCCATGAATCACCAGCACCTGGCGCCGCTTCTGGAACTGCAGATCAAGCGGCAGACTCTACCTATTCTCGGGCTGAGGTGCAGGTCACTGCAGCAGTAGCTGCTCAAGCTGTGGCCTCAGTGCCCGATTACTCCTTTGACCTCGCAAGCCTGCTGCGAGGTGTACTTGAAGGTCAGAAGGCCCAAGCCGAGGCCCAGCAGAAACAGATTGATATTATGAGGGATGTTATGAATAATGTCAATGACGTAGCCTTAGCTATCTTAAACCGAGTTAGTGCGGAACCTCACCCTAGAAGGTATACCCCTAAATCTAGAAGATATTTGGGTCCCATCAAGTACCCTATTTTTCGGCAGTCTTGTTGTAAGAGGCTATTGGCTTGTGACTACTGCAAGAGGTCTGGTCATCAGGCCGTTAGTTGCCGCAATAGATTGGGACAATGTTTGGCATGTGGATCCACTGAACATCGGGTAAAGAACTGCCTCTTATCTGTCCATTATACCAGAGCACCTATCCCAGCAACACCTGCTACGCTGCAACCTAGGGACTCTCTTCCTATCGAGCAAGCCTTGCCTCCTACACTCACTGCAGGAAGGCATGATGCAGACTCGAGGATCATAGAAGAAGATGAGGCGATTGGAGACTGCTCATACTAGAGCCAGAGCCATGAGGACTAGTACCTAGAACTGCCATTACCTATTGTTATAAGAAGTTGTAACTGAATGTCCTTAGAATAATCATGAGAGTCCTGCTGTAATTCTCCTTTATGAATAAAATTCTTGTTTACACCCTTATGGTAGAAATCTTTCCCAAAGTCTCTCTCCTACGATACAATTGCTGAAATTGTAAACGAGGAGGAATGAAAGGCGATATTTATAAGGGATATGTTGGTGATTAAGAATTAGAAGGGTAGAATTTGGATTACCCAAACATTAGTTGGTACCTATAACAATTAGAATTTGATGATGGCATGAGGAGTGATTTGGACCCTGACCAGTTTAGGCCGACTGTATGATAGTATATGTTACTACATATGTTTTTCCTAGATTTTGTACCTTTTAGTATCCCGTGATTTTAGGGATTATCTCCTTCCCATATCTTTAACAAACTTTTAGCATCCCTTAGGATCTATACTTTTGCTAATTATGGACCATTACTAGAACTCCTCAATCTCCTTCGTCAGCAGACCTTTTAACTTCTCCACTAGTGATCAATCTTTTTCTATCTTTAACGGGAATCCAGACTCGTTCTCTATCTAGAGTTCTAAACTCTAATAACTCTTGTCTACCGGAGAAACTTTTATAATTTGTGTACCCAAACTTGATCTAAATTCTAAATTGACTTCCTTGGAGCGAATCCTGAACCAAATCCTTCTGGAACCATAAACCTCAATTATTACCAAAAGAATTGGTTCAGCCTGGTTAGTTCATGATTCCCCTAGAGAAGATATTTTTAAAATAACCTCAAATTTTGATTGTTATCTCCTAGGTTATTCCAAATATTTTTGTTGATTTCCCCACTCAACTTGAAACCCTACACTCTCTATGCAACTTCTTGATCAATCCAAAGCTTAGGCAGTATTTTAACTCAATGCTTGAGTACCGTGAAGTACGAACGGTCAGAGAATTGATTCCATCTTATTAGTAAAATCTTCTTTTAAAATTGTTGAATCATTTCCCTGTTGGCTCTACTAAATCATTTTAACCAGACTTCCCGAAATCCATAAAGACATACTTCTTTTACGTCAACCCTACTCCCTATCACATTCTCAAAACTTTCTTTGGATAAGAAATTATTTCTTCAAATAATTTTGGTAAACGTCTGTATCCTCTAAGTGATTTATCGGGAATGATCTCATTGACTTCTTCAACTCAACCCAAAACTCTAATTTTTTTTACCTTATCCTGCGTCCAACTCAATTGGCCATACTCAAGCTTGATCAATTTCCTCAAAATCAAATCTCTTAATTCTCAAGAGTTACTGGAACACATATTTATCCTGGTAAATTTTCTTGAAACCAGTAGAACATACATCAATACCTTTTTCTATCATAAATAGAACTTTAGAACTCGTTTGAATTTTAGGAAATTTCCTTGAAATTTTCATGGACACAGCTGAGAAAATATCCAATAACCTAATACAACTTCGCACATGTGCGTTGTAGTGATTTGCCTGAATTATGAAAACTGTGAGTTTACTGCAGCCGGTTGCGCACTAGCAAGGCAAAAAGACTCTAAAGTTGAAGTGATTTCGGGTGTTCATAGATTTCTGGATATTATCGTGACTATGTTCTAAATACACCATGTTGATCATCTTTGTTGCTTAGTCATAAAATGGATAAAGTTAAAAGAGTACTCGGTCACCTAAAATTATTCAAGTTATTGGGTCAAAAAAGAATTCACTGCAGTCAGGTGCACTATGGCGAGGCATGGATTTGAGACAAAGTGACTTCAAACATATTTGGTTCCCGAATACTATTCAGACTACATTCATATCATGGTTACCTTTTGCACTATCAAATCATTCTGACTTTCGCCTGATTAGAGGATTTACATTTCTAGCGGTTGTCTTCATTTCCAGAAATCTTTTGTCACAACCAGAGATAACAGATTTCCTACAAAATTCTACTTGGTCGTCCTAAAAATTTATTAGGATCAAATCAAGCTCGACTACCTCGACCTCTTTTCTGTTCAATCTTGGTACGCTGCATACATATATATTCCTATACCTTATGTATTTATTCATTCATTATTATTATCATCTAGTTACAGATTTAATTTGGAAGCTATAGGTGGTTATCTTGTAGGTCTTTTTCCGCATATCCTATCTTCTGACCGTTGAGCGGTGAAACGACATACTTTCCATCCTCTTTGATCATCACTCGGCCCTCATTGGAAATATTTCACTCGATTACATTTATTATCATTCTAATCATCTTTAGTATCCTACTATCGTAGAACTTTTCAATTCTTCCTGAGTCACAAATCTTTGTACCCTATTTCAATTTGATGGGACATTTAGGTTTCTCATCTTAGAAGATTCCATCATCTTCTGCCTTTTTAAATAAAATGTCGACCTCCACTCCTTTCTTGTTTTCTTTCGTAACCTCTTTTAGTTCTCACCTATTCTATGATCCTGGAGGTACCTAGGTTCTTTCTCGTGCCTAAAATGATTTGAATACTCCAAACATTCCCGTCCCATTTCAGACCATATTTTGATAATTCCGATCGTGCCTGCTAGTTTAAAGTTCATTTTGTTTAAGGCTAAGTGTTGATTGTACCCCGGCCCTGATCCTTGAAATTTCGAGGACGAAATTTTCTAAGGAGGGAAGATTGTGAAACCCATTATTTTTGTAGCTAATTATTTAAGTAGAATTTTTGTGTTATTAATTAGTGTTTTCGAAAAAAATTATTATTATTAATATTACCATTAATTATTTTTGGATGAAAAAGGATTTTTGAAATTTATAATAACATGGATTTTTATTTTCGAACCCAGACCCGAGTCCGAGCCCAGACCCAGGCCCGAGCCCAATTCCTTCTTTATTAAAAACCCGATTATTAGACTTGGTTAAATCTTTAATTTATTAAAAAAAATGTTGGGCTGGTCCCGAAGGACCAGCGTAAGGGTGGAGAATTATTCTCCCACTATACCTATTCTCCCTCCCCAACTTCACTCCCTACCACACGTTCTTCAACACCCCCTTCTTTTAGTTCCCACTTCCCCACCCTATCACGACACTGCAGAAGAGAGGAATTAAACTCAGCTCTAACTCCTCACTTTTTCTCTCATAACTCTCTCCCTCTCCTCACTCTTTCCTCACAGGAGAGCTATTTATAAACTCTCATCTCTCTCACAGAGCCAACTCCACAGAACATTCCCAAACCCTAACCCACTCCACCTACCCGCGCACGAACCCCCACACTCCGGGGATCTCTCCCGTCGCCGACCCGATCTCGGCCGCGGCCCGACCGCCCCGTCGCCACCCTCCCGCCGAGCCTTCCTCGCGCCTCCGGCCGTCCGCACGCGAGCCCCACTCTCCGGTGCCCCCTTCGACCGTGCTTTCCCCCGCCGGCCCCTAGCGGCGACCCTCTACGGTGACAGCGCTCCGGCCAACCGCCCCAGCGCACGACCTTTTCCCCGCCGGCCAAGCCCAGCGCACGGCCATCCCGCACCACTCCGTCCAGATCCGCGGAGCTCCGCACCCCGCGCCTACCGCGGATCTCTGGCCGCCCCACTCTCCGGCCATCCAGCAGAACCCCGCTGTCCAGATCCGCCCTTTCCGTCGTCTCTTGGCGGTTGTTTCCCTCGACGCTGCCGACAGCGTCGCTGTCCGCCGACAGCACTGCTCTTCGCGGCATTTTTAGCGTTGACGTCGCTGCTGGATTTCTTTTATTCTTTTTATTTCATCTGAGAGCTCTAGCCGAGCACCCCGAGGTATAAATTCTCTGCCCGTTGCTTTTCATTGGTAGTCGATGATGATAACGGTCCCCGGTTTTCCTTTGGGAAATCCGGCTTAGCTTCATGGTAGTTCGGTTAGCTGCGTTAGCATTTTTGTGATATTTGTCTGCTGAGATTTTTATGTTATTTGGTTGATTGCGGGAATCCCGAGTATTTCGGGAAGGTTCTGTTGGTTGGGAAACTATTTATGTGGTTATATTTTCGGTATAAAAATGGGTTATTCTTTGGTTGGAATAATTGCAGGATTTTGTTGGCGCATTTCCCAGTTTTGGGTTGCCCCAAAATAGAGGAAATGCTGCCCAAATTTTTACAAAACTTTATTTATTTGGATTTCAAAATTGGTTTTCGGAAAATGAATTTAAAACTGATTTTCGGGCGACGACCGTACCGGTCTGTGGGCCCTAGCGAAATGCGAACGCACCGGTCCGACCGGGCGTTGAGGTATTAGCTAGATTTGATGATGGACCGAGTCTGAGACTCCAACTTTGATTTAAATTATTTTATTTAATGTTTAATTTGTTTATTTTAGATAATTAATTACTGCACATTTTATTTAAGAATTAAACAGTCTTTCTCTTATTTTATGTAAAAGAATTGTACAGGGCATAAGCCCATAACTCTAGGATGATTAGCTGTGCCCTTGTATTGCATAGTGTAGGTTTTTACTTTCTTTTCTGGGTGGTTGATGTGATTCTTTTGGGTGGTTGGTTTGGACGTATAAACCGTAGTTAGAACGTAATCATTTCTCGTTTATAATTAATTAAGAATTAAATAAATGGATAAAATAATAGTAAGATAACTAGTTCATGATTTGTCACTGTAAGAAACTATATTTTATAGATATATTACAAAAGCATAAAGTTTTCCAAAGATAATTGGTTCTTGTTATTATTTTCAAATAATCAAATTAATCGGTTTAATCACCGCACGTAGCTTGCGACGTAATCGTTAGCTGTAGCTTAATACAACTTAAAACCTGACTAGGACTGGCTACTAGAGATTGCAACTAGCACACTTAGCTTGGTTATACAACGGTTCTAAGTCGAGTTCTCAACTGTAGGAACTCGAAGATACACCTGACGTTCCTCCTCGGTATCAACCCGTCTTTCCAGTCATCTAATACAAGGAAAGTTTCGGATTATGTATTCCTGTATTTTATTTAGTAAAGTTAAGCTGCATGTTAAACCACACTGCTGACACGGAACTCTATCCTAGGGTTCAACTACCGACTGATACTGTTACTGAATGTGGGACTGGGGGAATAGTATAGGCGTTTATGACCAAAGCCCCTATTGACATAACTGTGTTAGCTTACCCCTCTTACACACGGGGATAAGTCATATCGTATCGCTAGGATACTACTGTTCAAACCCAAGCCGGTCATAGACGTTTGCATATTCAAAACACACAGAACTGTTTTAAACTGCTGAAAATCATTATTTCAAACTGTTTACCCTGCACTTTCCAATTACCATTTAAATTATGAGATGCATATTTCGTTCTTGCTCCCTCCTGACTGGAGACAACATTTTAGGTAACACTGAGGATGAAGAGTTATATTATAATAGCTATTATGACCCGGTTCTCTACCCTGCGACGGAACCGGAGCCGTCTCTGGAGGACGCTGATCCTGGGACTGCTGAACCTGATGCTTAGATAGTTTCCCTTTCTGTATTTTCTTCTTTATTTGGAGTTTGTAGTTTATTTCAGCATTTCCCTTTCCAGTTGTACTTCTGAATATTTATTACACAAAGTTTCAAATTCCGAATAGAACAGTTGTGACAAATGTACTTGTATTGTTGTGAATACCTGCAATGGAACAGCTTACTGCCGTCGTCTCACCACGGTGCAGGCTGGGCATGGTCCGGTTCGACCCATTAACTTGGGATCGGGTCGTGACAGTAGTTTTTAAAATTTAATAGTAATAATTTAAGACTCAAAACTATTCTAATTTTTTCCACTTCCCAAGGTCATATAAAGACGGTCGAATTTTCCCTCTTCTTCTTTCAAACCCTCTTCGTTCTTCCAAATCCTCTCCCAAACCCTCTTCTAATCAAAATGCCGCCGAAGAAACAATGACCGTCTCCGAAGGGGAAGAATCCACAAAGGGATGTGATACAGGCCCGAAGGGCAGAACTTGCAAGGGCGACAAAAACCAAGATTATGGTCGCTATGGCAGAGGCCGAAAGGGCAGAGACGGAAGCAGCGGCTGCAGCAGCGACGATGAAAGCGGAGGCAGCAGCCAAGACACCTGCAAAAAAGGCTACAAAAAACTCATTGCTCGACAAAGACCAAAAAATCTATCTTCGATACAAAGTCGTTAGAAGACTCAACTTATGAAGATCGAAGGCGTACTCAAGCGAAGGCTAAGGTGGCAACGGATACAGAGTCATCAACGTACTCTGAGGATTTTGAATCCTCATCAGAAGAGGAAAATGAAGAGAAAGAGCAATCATCAAATAAGTCCCAAGATGGAGAGGAGGTAAAAATTTTTAAAGACTCTAAATCTAAGAAGATTTACAATAAATATTTCAAGAAAAAGGCTATAATGCCTAAAAGATCAATTAAGATGGATGATGTCGAAGACGAAGCTTTCCTAGATATATTGAAATTCTATCAATTGGAGAAAATGAACAAATCCTTTCTTGAGAAAATCTTCCAAACAATAGTAAGAGAATTTTACTCAAATCTTCCGGCTGAAATTAAAGAAAAAGAAGAGGATCAACAACTGGTGTTTCTGAGAGGAAAACTGATTAGGGTAAATGCTGCTGTCATCAACGAATTTTATGGATTTGATCCAGTTCCTGAGTTTGATATGAAAGATATTGATAATGTTTCCATGAGGGATGCAATTCATGAGATTACAGGTGTATCAGTGGGTGCCATGACCCCTCAAAATGTATACAAAGATCAGTTAAAAACTTTGTATAAATTGTTGCATGCCTACGTATCTCAAACACTCAACCCTACTGGACATGAGTTTTTCATCCATCCCGAGAGAGTAAAATTTATTTATTTTATGGGGAAGAAAAAAAGGATGGATATAGGTTCCTACATGTTCGGTAGAATGATGCATCTCGTAGGAAAATCAACTGCAAGGACAGCTCTCCCTTTCGGAGGATTTGTATGCTCGATGGCTAGTAAACATTTTGTCCCAAGCTTAGCAGGGGATGTTTATATTAAAAACAAAGGCCCCATGAGAAAACTAACCTTCACTCGAATGTCTGGAAAACGGGCAGCAGCTGCAAGCAAACCATCAACATCTGGAAAACCATCAACTTATGGAATCAAAAACACTAAGGACAAGGGTTGATGATCTATACAATTTTGTTGCTGCAAACTTTGAGAATGTCTTCAAAGAGATGAAGACTATATCTGACAACCAGAAATTGATTCTGGATAAGATTAACCAGATAGAGGTTGAATTTGCTGACCAAGAATAAGATTTCCTTTCCCTCGTGAAGAAGGTAAATGGGGCTAGCCCAAACTCTTATGTAAAAATACATACTGTGCACATTGACACTTTAATGTTAGCCATCACTTTGATACTTCTATTTATGTTACCGGATGTCATTTCTACGTATACAGTGAGTCCATACTGACTATAATTTTTCTTATTCCGTCCCTCAAGGTGTAGGTGAAGGATATTTTGAGGAAGAAGAAGAAAAAAAGATGAAGAAGAAGATGGAGATGGCTATGAAGATTCATCTTTTGAGTTTTGAAGCTTTTATTTCAATTTGGAAGTAATATTTGAATTGTAATATGGTTCTGAATATTTGTTGGTCTTGGCGGTAGAACTAAATTTTGTTTTTGAAATATTGTAAGACTAAACTTTTCGCTTGTACTAAGTGCATAGTTCGTAATTTGTTTGGAAAATATAATATGGTTTTGAATTTATAGTAGGTCTGATATTTATTTGGATTATTGTATTGTTAATTATGCAGGTTCTATGTTGAATTACTAACGTGGAATGGGCAGATTACTGTAACGTGGATTATGCAGTTTATTGGACTTGGAATGAAGTATACTTAATTTGATTATGTTTTTTTGGTTGAAGCATTTATTTGATTTGCAGTTGGCCTTCACAGATGATATTGATATTTTGGTGTATTCTTTTGATTTGCAGATGCCCTTTACAGATTTTATGAGTCCTGGATGCATTCTTAGGGTTTACAAATGGCCTTATTACAGATGCATTCCTGGGATCACTAAAACTTTATTTGATTTTAATGTGTTTTGCTTTCTGTAAAAAATTATTACATCAATGCCATCAGTATGAATTTGATGCCAGTTTAATGCATAATGTAATCCTGCCTGTTCATCCCTTGTTATTGCTGAAGTAAAATTATAATCCTGTCTGTTCATCCCTTGTTATTGCTGAAGCAAAATTATAATCCTGCCGGTTCATCTTTTGTTATTGCCATCAGTACATCGATGCCATCAGTATGAATTCGATGCCAGTGTAATGCATAATGTAATATAAAAAAATTCTCTTGGATAGTAGGTTAATTATATTCAAATACTCGCAAGAAATTTTGTGCAGCCAAACAGTGGAAGCCTGATAAAATAATACTCCTAAATGTACCATACTTTGTTAAAAGCACCGAGAGTGTCCATTCTCCGTTTTCAAAGAACGGAGAATGGCCATTCTCCATGTTAAAGGAATGGAGAATGGCCATTCTCCTTGAAAATGGTCATTCTCCGTGTTAAAAGCAAAAAGAATGGCCATTCTCCGTCCATTCTCCGTGTTAAAAGCAAAGAGAATGGCCATTCTCCGTCCACTCACCGTGTTAAAAGCAAAGATAATGGTCATTCTCCGTGTTAAAAGCAAAGAGAATGGCCATTCACCGTCCAAAAAAAATATTCTCTTCGAAAATATTATTATTAGAAAAGTAAAAATATTTCGTCCGATCAATACAAATTTTTTTAAATATGTGAGCAGATGATCCGCCCGACCTCAGAAGCAGGTTTTCTTAGTTCACCACCACCACCATGACATGTAGCTTTATTAACAAAATATTAAATTATTAGATGAAAAATAAGATTTTTGACAATGGCATGGACAGTAAAATTAGAGCGGCGCCGCTGGTACTTCTTCTTGTTCGAGGAGGTTTCGACGACGTCCGACGCGAACCGGACCGATTCTTCTCAGCGCAGCTGGTACTCCTCGTTATTCTAGGAGGGCTCGACGACGTTCGACGCGATCCGGACCGATTCTTATTTCCTTCTTCATCTCCGTTTCTCTTTCCACCACCACCACCACGGCCTGTAACCAAAAAAAATTACGAAATTTATACGTTGATGTACAAAATATTAAATTGGATGGACGAAAAAGAGAGTAAATATGAGTTAATTTAGGGTGTTCATTGAAAAAATTAAAGTGAAGAATGACCTGCTAAAACAAGTTCCCAACAGGTCAAAAGTCTATATCAGCATTAAATGATGTTTCTGCTCTATTATTCAATCCGAACCATTGGATCAACATCCAACGGTTCAAATTTTGGATGTATCGATACATCCTTTTCCAGGGGATGTATTGTAGAATGACCATATATATATATATATATATACATATATATATATATATATATATATATATATATATATATATATATATATATATATATATATATATATATATATATATATATATATATATATATATATTAGGAAGTCTACTAGGCAAGCTTTCAATATTGTTTGCAATACCATAAAGATATTAGATGATTATCTTCTGTATGGTTATTAGAAGAATATTATCCTCTTTGGATATATATTTTCAGTAGATTATTTGATGTAGTTTGTTAATGCATATATTTGGTCTTCTATAGATTATTCTATTTAAAGTAATCCTTACGCATTATTTGATATTATCTTTGGATGCATATCCTCCGTAGATTATTTCATAAATTTTTTGATAGTGATAATATCCAATTTTGTCAAATTGAAATTCATGATTATGCTTTTGATTACTTTATTTGAGTAATAATCTTATAAATATGCATGTACATAAGGTTTTTTGGACATGATTCAATTTTGTAAAATTTAGTCAACATTCAATTTTTTGGTGCCTTTTATGACTAGCAATAGTTGTCCAATATTCTAAGTAGACTCATTAAAACAAGATGTCGCCAAAGTGACCTCTCTTGTGTAGATAGTCTACGAGGGATGTCGGATGTTTGTGTGTGTATATTCATGCGGGTATTAGCCGGCCCAAAGGAAGGTTAATACTTGGCCGAATTGCACACATACTTGTAGTGATAAATGTGTGACAATTATACGGTTTACATGTGAATAATAACCCGATCCAAAGATAGGCTTATTATTTGGCATGACTTATTGTCAATGTTTGATCACTACACCAAGAGTACCACTTGCAGTTAATTTTACTGTCCAAAGACTTGATATTAATGATGTACTAGGTATCTTGAGATGGGGTTCACCATTACTTGAATTTGTTTGACTACATTTTACCCTTTGGTTATTAATTAGAGCATATTTGTTTATTTATTTTTTTTGTTCTCTTTTCAGCTAGTGTTGCTTCAATATCTGCTAATCTGAACTCAATTCCAATGCTTAACAGGACAAACTTCAAGGACTGGAAAGAGAACTTTTATATTTTCTCGGATGCATTGATCTAGACCTTGCACTTAGGATTGAGCGTCTTACTACTACCCTAAGGATGACAGTTCATCTGATGACAGAGCGAACTTCGAGAAGTGGGAACGCTCAAACTGCACGAGTCTAATGATCATAAAGCGCGGTATTCCAGAGGCATTCAGGGGTGCAATATCTGATGAGATTACCAATGCCAAACAATTCCTTGCTAAAATCGAGAAGCGATTTACAAAGAATGATAAGGCAGAAACAAGCACCTTTTATTGCGCTTGATTACCATGAAGTATAAAGGCAAAGGTAACATAAGGGAGTACATCATGGAGATGTCTCATATTGCTTCAAAACTTAAGGCAACTTAAGCTCTCTTCGAATGACTTGCTCGTTTATTTGGTAATGCTCTTACTTCCTACACAGTACAATCAGTTCAAGGTCTGTTACAACTGTCAAAAGGAAAAATGGACTCTAAATGAGCTCATTTCGTACTGTGTACAAGAAGAAGAGAGATTGAAGCAAGATAAAACTGAAAGTGCTAATTTGGCTACCACCCCTAAAGACAAGTATAAGGGCACTAAGCGAAAGAATACAAAATCTGCTAAGGGTCCAGTACAAAAGAAACAACAAACTGAGGCTAATGGTTGTTTCTTTTGTGGCAAGCCGGGACACGTAAAGGAGGAATGTACAAAGTACCACGCATGGCGTATAAAGAAAGGTATATTTCTTAATTGGTATTCTGTTAATTTAGCTTCAGTATCAAGAAACACATGGTGATTAGATTTTGGTGCAACTACTCACATCAGTGTTTCTATGCAGGATTGCCAGATCTACCGAAAGCCAATTGATGGTGAAAGACACATCTATGTGGGAGACGGCAAGTCAGTAGAAGTGGATACAATAGGACAAATTTTGGATATTAGTTATTATTGGATTTGATAGACAATTTTATCTAAAGCTTTTATTGTACCGTCTTTTGGACGAAATTTAGTTTCAGTTTCTTATTTGACAATCTTATTTATCATTGTTCATTTGGGAACAATAAAGTTTGATCTATCTTTAAATTCAAAATAATATTGGTATTATTTTTTTAAATGTTCGTGACATGCTATTATCACTTGAAACTATTGCGTCCTATAAAGAAACCTTGCATATAGAACCACGTGGTACTAAACAAAAAAATAAAGAATTTTTTAGACGAGAAGTGTAATATTTTTTGAGGATGTTGAGTTTGGGGGAGAAAAAAGTCAATGACATTGTCTTTGAGGAGGAATCGATTGCGATTCCTACTATCACTTTTGACGATGTGCAAGATTATGCACCTGTCATTGATCAAGAAGTGAATTCGGAGCCTCAATAAGACAATGTCGAATTACATCTATAAGTCGATGTTGAGCTACCTCAACAAGACAACATAAAGGCACCCCCATTCAAGATAAGGTAATTGTTTCTGAGGAACAAACTCAACAACCTCAAGAGAAGAGGAAGGGAATGTTTTTTAAAGAGACTTTCTCTTCGATTTTCTTCGAAAGATCTTTTAAACCAATCATAGTACTTGTTGTACATTTTAATATTGAGTTACATCAAATGGATGTCAAAACGGTATTTCTTAATGATAACATTGACGAAATAATTTATATGATGCAACCAAAAAACTTTGTGTTAGAAGATCCAAAGAATATGGTTCGCAAACTGACAGAATCTATTTATGGACTCAAGCAGGCTTCTCGTCAAAGACACTTTGAGTTTTAACAAGTGACTATCTCGTTTGGTTTTGAGATGAACACTGTTGAAGATTGTGTGTATCACAAGTTCAGTGGGAGTAGAAAATTTTCTGGTTTTGTATATTGATTGAAGTATTTAATGCAAACCAGGTGACACCTCTCGTTAAAGGAGACAAATTCGGTCTCAAACAAGTGCCCTAAGGTTAGCCTTAAAATTAAGAAAATACAATAGATTTTTCCTCCATGATCAGTTGTAGGGAGTCTAATGTATGCTCAAGTATGTACGCGTCAGGATATTGCGTACATATTAGGATGTTAGGCATATATTTAAGCAAATATGGATGGATCATTGGATAACAGCCAAACTACTTAAGTAATTAATAGAAAATAAGAAATTATATGCTCTTTGTAGGAGATCGGATAATTATGGAGATCATAAGGTTTTCCGACTCTGATTTTGTTGGATGTCAACACAGCAGGAGATCCACATCAGGTTATGCTGACTAATGGAGGTATATTTTAGATGAATGTCAAAGATGCACTCATAATTTCTTCCACCATGAAAGTAAGGTTTATAACATGCTATGGGGTATCTATTCAGGAAATATGGTTGCGAAATTGTCACAAGACTGCGCCTACAGTACGGTGTTGAAGGACCACATGAAATTATGGTGTGATAATAAATCAGCAGTACTGTATTCCAATAACAACATAAAATAAGTCAAAGGATATTGACATAAAGTTTCTAGTTGTGAAGGAAAGAATTTAGAATGGTTATAGTGTCCATATAGCACATTAGGACAAACTCCGTGTTAGCGGATCCGCTCACAAAATTATTATCACCCAAGGTCTTTCATGAGCATACTGCTCATATGGATGTTAATTAAGAATATGGCAATATAGTAGAAGTTTGTATTTTATGTATTTGGGTGATATTTGGTTTTGGACACATTTATGTATTAAAGTATTTTGGATATTTATCTGATCAGATATATGAAAATTCAGTTCATTCTGTTTTCATTATGTTAAAGTATTGATCTCACTAAAGTTAAGGAGGACCAGTTGGAAATAGACATGTATTGATCACATTGCGTGTAATTTCCATGCTACGCATCCATGATTGATCTATGTCGTTTAGCTATATTGGTATATGTGACCATTGATGGTTTAGTTACGCTATATGTGACGAAGGCTGCTTTGATCTTATGTTGATATGGTTAATGGAGGAGATTGTCTGGATATACCCTAAGGATTAAGATAGCAATTTATGAGCTTACTAAGGTTAACACAATTATAAGGTTACATATGTGGTCCAGTGGGAGATTATTGGAATTATTCAATAATTAAGGGGCCACACATGTAAAATTAATTGTGTTTGGGCTATCTAAATAATTAAGCGAAATTAAAGTGGTCTATTTGGAAATTGGCTTAAGGGTATAATTGTCATGGAATTAATGTGTGAATACCGGAAATAATTCTAATTTGATGAAAGGCCAAATTAGAAATATTAAAACATATAAATATATGTATTCATTAGGGTTATGGTCTCCAACTTATATGGCCACGAAAAGAGAGATTTTTCTCTTTTCTCTTCTGCATCCCCATCAACAGAAAGAGAGGGACAAAGGATTCGGATTCTTCTTTGTCATTAAGGGTCGTAGCAAGTTGGAAGATCGAACCCCACAAAAGGACGACCACTTTAAGATCCATCAAGCCTAGCAATGGATTCAGGTACGCTTCCGTAATTTTTATTATATTCTTCATCTCATGAATCGACAGGGTACAAAAAATTTCTAACACCAGCCGCTATCGAGATCAAGGGTTTTTGAGGAGGAAGAAGGATTCGCGAGATTTTCTTTTTTTTTTTTTTTTTTGTACTTATTGTTATATACATATATACATTTATATATGCAAGTGTATATCTTAAAAATCCCAAAAATTCCATAAATATTATTTTATACAAAAATATTTCTAAAGAAAAATATGAATAATATTGTTTATTACATGACAACATTTGGACATAGTATTTAATAAAAATCATATATCTTTTATGCAATCTAATGAATACCAATAAAATAATATTTACTAAAATGCCCTTACATAACCTAATAAAATTTAGAATATATAAATAATAATTTCTAAAGTAAAATGTTTTATAATATTATTAGTAAAATATTATTCCATTTTTAGGTAC
>JANAVB010001109.1:0-45747 GCA_029216955.1 Iris pallida
CGAGGCCACACTGGAAGGGAGAACAACTTCTATACCCATCTTCTGAAGATCGGCTAACAGCTCTGGTTGCGCTGTTAGAAATAAACTCCCCCTCTCCTGCTCAATGCATCTGCTACAACGTTGGCCTTCCCAGGATGATACTGCAAGTTGACATCATAATCCACAAGTAGTTCCAGCCACCTTCTCTGACGTATGTTAAGATCCTTCTGAGTGAAAACATACTTCAGGCGCTTGTGGTCGGTGAAAATCTCCATCCTGTCTCCATACAAGTAGTGCCTCCACAACTTAAGTGCAAACACTACTGCTGCCAGCTCCAAGTCATGGGTTGGGTAATTTCTCTCATGATCACGAAGTTGTCGTGAAGCATAAGCTATTACCTTCCCATGCTGCATCAGAACACATCCTAAACCTCTGCCTGAAGCATCGCAGTACACTGAGAATCCTCCGGTCCCATCTGGAAGCGTGAGAATAGAAGCTGTTATCAGGCCTCGCTTCAACTGCTCAAAAGAACTCTGACACTCTGCTGTCCAAGCAAACTGCGCATCCTTGCGGGTCAACTGGGTCAATGGCACTGAAATTTGAGCAAAATCCGAAACAACCGTCGGTAGTAGCCAGCCAATCCAAGAAAACTACGAACCTCTGCAACTGTGCTGGACACTGGCTACGACAATAGCCACAATCTTCTGGGGATCCACTTTTACTCCTCCTCGAGTGATGATATGACCCAAGTACGAAATGCGATCGAGCCAGAACTCGTATTTACTGAACTTGGCATACAACTGGTGCTTTCTGAGGATCTGAAGAACTATACGGAGATGCTGCTCATGCTCCGCCTCACTCTTGCTGTAGACCAGAATGTCATCCAAGAACACAATCACAAACTGATCCAAGTAAGGCATGAAGATGCGATTCATGAGGTCCATGAATACTGCCGGCATTGGTTGTTCCAAAAGGCATAACAAGGAATTCCCAATGCCCATATCTCGATCTAAAAGCTGTCTTCGGGATATACTGCTCTCTGACTCTGATCTGATGATATCCTGAGCGTAAGTCGATCTTCGAAAATACTGAAGCCCCCTTGAGTTGATCAAACAAGTCATCTATCCTTGGGAGAGCATATCTGTTCTTGATTGTCACTGAATTCAAGGTACGATAATCAACACATAACCTGGACGTACCATCCTTCTTTTCACAAGAAGCATCGGGGCTCCCCAAGGCGATCCACTAGCACGAATGAATCCCTTGGTTCTGAGTTCTTCAATCATCTTGTACAATATCTCCAATTCTGACGGCGCCATCCGGTAGACTCTTTCTGACACTGGGGCTGTCCCGGGAATCAAGTCTATAGTGAACTCGATCTCCCGCTCTGGAGGCATACCTGGAAGCTCTTCTGGGAAAATATCTGGGAACTCATCCACTATCCTGGGCAACTGAAATGCTGCTACTGCCATCCGCAATACTGGAGAAGAAGGCTCAACTTCGCCTCGAGAGAAGGAAAACTCTGGCTCACCTGGAATGCTAAAAACAACTCTACCAATATGGCAATCTATTCTAGCATACTGGTTTCTCAACTAATCCATCCCTAAGACCACATCATAGTCGATCATCGAAAACTCTATCAATCTAGCGGGGAACTCTCTACCGCTAACTACGATCCGACACGAGAAAAATACTCTATCGACTCCCACAAGTCCGTTACCAGTAAGTATATTGAGCCTTACTGATAAGGACTCGGGCTCCAATCCTACCCGTGTCGTGAATCGTGCAGACATAAATGAATGGGATGCACCAGAATCAAATAAAGCTGAAGCTGGAAAGGAGTTGACGAGAATAGTACCTGCCACTACCTCACCTGGTGCCAATCCTTCCTCCATGGTCAACACCATAGCCTGACCATGCCCGCGGTGCTGGTCCCCTCTGCTGAAATCCTCGCTGCCTATTCTGACTCAAGGCCTGGGCTTGAGCATACTGCTGGGGTTGTTGCTGCTGGAATACATGGGACTGAGGCGGCAAGGGCTTCGGCAATGGATACTGCTGCTGCGTGGACCGGTGCTGGTCCTCTCACCGAAGAGCTAGAAAGGTTGGATGATGATGAACCACCCCTGTTCGGGCAGGATCCAACCCTATGGTCTGGTGCTCCACAAACCAGACACAATCCCTGTGCCCTACGACACTCTGCCACTACATGGCCTGGCTTCCCACAATGAGAACATCCCACTGCGGAAGACTGCTTCTGCTTCTGCTGCTGCTGCTGCTGAGGGTACATCGGGGTGGAATGCTGGACCGACGTTACTGAGGCCGTCCGCCTCGGAGTTCCAATAGTCAAAGCCCTGGCTGCCGGGGCTGGTACTGAAGACTGATTCATCTGGCCGTGAGATCTCTTCCGACCTCCGGTCCTATCCACGATCCTCTGGGAGGTATACTCATGCCTCCGGACTGCTCTCAAGACTGCATCAAAAGTCTGATGCTCAAACTGCTCAACTGCTAACAAGATCTCCAGGTGAAGTCCCTGCTGGAACCGCTGGGCTCGATCATACTCGTTTGCCACCAAGGTGGGAGCAAACCGACTGAGTCTGGAAAACTCGGCCGCATATCCGTCGACCGTCCTGTCTCCTTGCTTCAGATTGGTGAACCTCGTCTGTAGATCGTACCGAGCTACAGCATCGAAATACTTGGTCTGGAATCTCTCTCTGAACACTGCCCATGGAATGGGTGCTGCGGGCAAGATCTAACAACTGCAGGCGCACAACTACCACCTTCTCGTTCTCTGGAGTCCTGGCTGCTTCGAGAATCACCTCAGTGTCTTGAAGCCAAGCATCTGCTGCGATAGCATCTTCACTACCGTCGAAGAATGGAGGGTTCAAGCGCTTGAAGCTGTTGGCCGCGCTGTTACCCTGATGACTGCCCCGGGTCAAAGCATCTGTCACTGCCTGGTGCAAGGCATCTCCTCTACGATCTTGGAAAGCTATCAAGGTCCTGACGAGTCCTACCAAAGTGCCATCATCAGGCTCGGCAGGCTGGACTGGCTAGACTGGTGGCTCTTCGCCAGAAGGCACGACTCTGGAGGCTACTCCGGAATGCTGGGCTTGATCCCCAGGTTGCTGCTGGTCCGCGGGAGGTGCTCCGCCTTGCTGATCGGCAGGTCCACGAACAATGCTGCTGAAGAAGACGACATGGGAAACAATAAGGAAGGACCAGGATAGACCAATAATTACAAGCAAATATGATCATGACAAGAATTTAGGGATTCAGAAGATACGAGCAGAGATCAAGGACGAATACTGATTGAGACATCTATCCGGTAAACCCTCACATATCTTGATTTACAAGACCTACATGGGCCACCACTTAAACCATGTCACGCCCCAGAACCAGAATACTGGAGAGCGGGGGCAGACATAGCCAGCGACGTATATGAAATGGAATCCATCTCACTATACGGTCACGGCTGTCTAGATACATGAGGGTTTATCTACAAGCCAACAGTCTCTTAAGGTCATGACAAGCCTAGTGTCTCAATCACAAGCAAGTAAGTAAAAGTCACAAGATGTATGATCATTAAATATACAATAGTAAGGCGTCCCAAATATTACATATTCAGCTGATCATGAAGCTAGTCGTTACAAAATGTCAGGACTAGCAAAAGTTTAGTCATACATGATCAACCCTAGGATCTGTCAATCATGTTACAAGCCCGTAGGCAGACAGTAAGTAATACAATCGAGCTAAAGAGGTGCTCGTCGGCTAAACGCCTCAAAAGAATATTTTTACAATAATGTGGAAGAGCAAAAATAAACCCACTCGTTGCCCGGGTTACATCTAGTCGCCACCATCGGGCTGGATAGTCGGTAGATCCTCTGGAGCTGCTCCAAAATCTGGCCATACAAAACCAGCTAGGTCAGATCCCAGAAAGAGCAAGTGCCACAAGGAGGCTCCACTTAGGAACTAAAACCAGCAATCAGCACAAGATATAAATAAAAGTAAGAACTGGAAATAAAGAAAATACATCAGGATGATATACGACGAGATAACCATGGAACTATTCAGATAACCAGGTTACAAACCCGTAAACCAAACAAGGACCGGGGTTGTAACCTTTCGTCTGAACAGAACTTGGAATTCTCACCATGTATCGGTAAAATAAATACAAATATTCTGGTCTTTCAATAATCTGGAACAGGATCAGGGCAAGACTAGACTGGTTTGACTCCATCCAATCACTTCACGCCAAGCAAGAATTACGGCTTGATACTTTAACTAACTAGGGTTATCACAAGCCTAATTTCTAACAAGATGCAGTGAGATTATTCCACAGCCACAAGCCCTACAGACCATCCAGGTTACCCAGGTCAAAATTAGGGGTTGAATTCAGGTGGGTACACCGTCCAGGAAACGCATGTACCCTTAAGTAGCTTGAAGGGTGCAACACATGACAGTGTGCTGGAAATGTGCCCTACTCGACGGCAGGCTACAGATCCCAGGCGCGCCCAGGTAACAGGGATTGCCTGTAGCTGGGGAATCTTTTCATGACTAATGTGTTATTCTAGTTATTAACCTTAGTCCATTTCAATAGGTACTCCTGACCGTGGTACTCAGGAGTCCCTGTCCTAGACATGATGCAAGACAGGACTGGTTTATTTGTACAAGCACAATCGCCTACGGTGTCCAGGTAATTTATACAGGTCATGCCATGTCAGGTAGCCGTCGCAACAGCTTATCAAGATATATCATGTCAGGTGTACTTGTCAGGAGTACGCCACGACGGGCCACTATCATGTCATGCCAGGTCACTTATCAGGAGTGCACCACTACGGGTCACCATCGTGTTATGCTAGTTCCTTGTCATACCATGTCATGTACAATAGTCATTCCAAACATAATAAGTAAAAATCAAGTTCATGAGAAAAGGCGTAAGGATATAAAATGGGCATAAAATATCTAATGAAATATCAATATACAGGGCCATAGAAGAGCCATACGGCTAAGTCATATGCGGCCAGGAATGATCTCATGCGGCTGGTTGAGAACAGCCCATACGGCTAAGAAGGAGTTCGGGTCCATGCGGCTGGGAAGTGTTGAGATGGGGTTTCATGCGGCTGGCGGGAAACGGGTGCGCATGCGGCTGAAGGGGCAGGAACCTATGCGGCTGGGAGTAGGACTAGCTCCCATGCGGCAAGCGGGAAGGGAGGTTCCATACGGCCATGATGAATTGGACTCATGCGGCTCTCGGGGTAGGGGCACATGCGGCTAGCGGAGCAAGATTCATGCGGCTGAGTCAATATGATTGCTTATGCGGCTGGGGTGATGGTTTCTTATGCTGTTAAGAGTTTGCTCTCAGAAATACGGCTAAGTCCATATAGTCTCATGTGGCTGATGGGAAATGAGCCCATGCGGCTCAGAAGAGTACAAGGGTGCATATGCGGCCAAGAATGAGACTCGGCCTATGCGGCTGAGAGTCTCATGCGGCTGGATCACTTGTCGCATGAATTGTCATGCGGTCAAGTCAGGTCTAAGCACAGTTCATCTTCTCCAAATTTCTGAGAAGATGAACACCATGAGAGCCAAGTTCTCAAGCTCCATAACTCCATCATCCGGAGCCCAAATCCGAACTTTCATAGGTTAAAATGGGGTAGAACGAAATTCCCTACAATATGGAACCATCAAAACTCGAAAATAACAAGATTAAATAGATCAAAACCCAAGAATCCAAAAATAAAGTAAACTTAGATCTACAAGAATCTAGTCATGAAATTTAGAAATGTCAAGTACTAAAGTATTTTAGAATGTAGTAAGGAAGAGAATGAAGTAATAAAAGTTGAGTTCCTCCATGAAGCAAGTTGCACTTGCCTAGACCTCTCTTTCCTCTCTCTGGTAGGTAAGAAAGTAAATGAGGAAGAAGAAGATGATAAATGAAAGAGAGAGAACGGAGAGGGGTTAATAAATGGTAGTGGCGGTGGTAGGTAGGGGGTTCACCCCTTGGTTCATGATGAACCAAATAGCAATCCCAAACCGAACCAAGCCAACCCGAACCAAGAATAACCAAGCCATGAAGGAAAGCTAAGCAAAGAAATCAGGCAATACAAGAATAAATACGTACACGTATTCCAGAATACGTAATACGAACCACAGGCATTACACCATGATACCGATATATTTATCGACCATGAACCTTGACTCAATTCCTTCAAACCGATATATGATTGTGACCTGCTTAATTCCTTATTATGTATCAAATTTTGTGTGTTAACTTGATTGCCTAACCTTGTCATTTTATTTTCATGCCGTATCTTGATTTACTCACGTATAACACCCTTCTACTCCCCATGCAATATTAACAACCCTTACTTTTCCTCCTTTCAATTAAATTTCTTCACCCATATTTCACTATGATTCCTCCGTAGTGTAGGCAACCTTGTTCCTTGTATGATTCTTTGCTCGAAGAATAAAAATTGGTCATGACGCTCTTCAGTTGTACCTGTCCAGATTAGAAAAAATCCATAAAGGAGATTAATGGATAGATTATATCGAAAAATATGTAGATTGGTCATAAATTGAAATACATGGTCAACCCTACTAGATAAATGGAGGGATGTAATGCGGAGCAAAGGTAAATAGACACCAAGGTTGGTAATAATTAGTTAGTCAAACCTTGAGTGCGAGTACTTTTAATTTTGATGTTAAGGAATCTGTTCAAGGATGATTATTGATATGAATGAAAGATGAGTCATTTTGCCATCATAAATTAAGATTTTTTTTGAAAGACACAAATAAATAAAGGATTGAAGAAAAATAACATTTTATGATAAAAGATTGTGTTAGGAAGATATGATCAAAGGTGAGTAGGCACCTCGATTGACAAATTGATTCTTCATTGTTGAAATTTTTTTGAGATGATAAATAGGGTGTTTAATATTATTAGATTTCAAGGTCACTTTAAGGTGATTTGTAAATTCTGATACTATGAGGATAAAATTTCTTTTATGATAGTTACGAATATGAATTGATGAAATAATTCGAAGATGTATTGGAATTCAATTTTAAAAGAGATTATGGAAGATGAATTTAGTTGGAAAAAAAATGGAAGGAGAGGATTAGATATTTATTGAATTGAAATTTTATCATGAGATAATGGATTCAATTATTATTTTTTTGAATTTAAATTCTGCGGGTTTTTCTTTTGAGTAGATCTCAAATATAGAAAAATAAAAAGCAAACATGTACAAGAAATTTTTTTATGGAATATGAATTCAAAGGGTAATAGATGAAGAGTGGAGTATCGAAAGACATTGAGATTTTTGATAAATCACAAACTTAAAAGATCGTGACGACATGAATGTGGGTTTCGAAGGATAAAGATATTGATAAGTCGAGGAAGTTATTACCTATTTTTAGATTACACATTATATGATATTTCATGGTGGTGTGATTTGGATACTGATGGCTTGTCATATGATCATCTTTAAACTAAATCCAAATTCTATTTGTCTAGTTATCTAAATAGCCGTTATTCAAATTGCTTGATTTTGGTTTTCGTTTTCAAATCATTGCTTAAATTTTGATCCATAAACTCCTCAACCCTACCATCCTAACTATTCCTAAATTTCGAGGACGAAATTCTTTTAAGTTGGGTAGGATGTTAAACCCCTAAATTTTACTATATTTTTATCAATTTTGGTAATGATTTAAAATTTTCGTATTGTACGCCGCGTAGTCGTATTGTACGTTGTGCGCAAACGGCGTATTTCGTAAATTGCTCGTCGAGTGCGAATATGTGTGAGGTACATATTTTTGTAAAACATTTTTAGAAGCTTGATTTTTCAAATAATAAATAATAAATATTTCCGATTATTTAAAATACGTCATATTGGAGTTTCCAACTCTTTATTTTACATTATGAAATGTTTTATAAATAGTAATTTTGAAAACGAGGTATTATGCGAATATTCATTTCATACGAGGTACATAAATTTAAAATTTATATATATATAATTCTATTTTTCAAAATTATTGATATTAATATTTTATTATTCAAAAAGATATTTAAAAATATTTATTATTTTCAAAATTATTATTATTGGCATTTTTGGAAAATATAATTGAAAATTATTGTGGCTATTTTAAATCTTGATTTGATTTTATGGTTTAATTTAAAAAGTTTAAAGGTAGAATTTGTATTTAATTTGAGCTTAGATTATCTAAGTTTAAATTGGAATTTAATTTAGATTTGATTTTTTGAATTATCTAATTGGAAAATTGTCACGCCCCAGAACCAGAATACTAGAGAGCGGGGGAATGACTCAGCCAGCTACGTATTACGGGTAGATGAATACCGTATAATACGATCAATGCTGTCTAACCAGACGAGGGGGTGCATACTACATAAAAGTCTCACTATGGTCATTTCGTATCTATTGTCTCAATCGTTCAAATAAGAAACAGTAATACAGAACATGTAAGATAAAGCAGTAAGGCGTCCCAAACGCTCAGTCAAAATGTTCTGGAAATCTGGCTTTACAAAACATAGCCAGATGGTATATTAAGGTATACATAATTGTTATCAGCTGCAGTCTGACTTAGTTACAATCATACAAAAGTAAGTACAAGACTATCCGACTAACATGTCAGCGCCAAACGGCTAAGTATAAAGTAAATGACAAAACGAGCGGTGAAGTAAGAAAACCCACTCGAGTCCTCCTGCGATCATCCCTCTAGTATTGACCATCTTGGAGGTAGAAGTAAGCTGGATCCTCGGGGACCGGCTCTATGCAAACCAGAGAGGTTAGACCTCTAATAGCAAGTACCACAAGGAAGGACGATGTGAAGGATTAAACCAGTATGTAAGAGAATATAATAATAGATCTCTGCTTCCCACTAGGATTCACATAACATCACGACACTTCGAACCAACCTCCCAAACAAACAAGGACAGAAGTTGGCCCGTCATGTCCTGACATTCTGATCATCTCAGTTAGGCAACAGGGTAGATACAGTAAACAAACAAATCATCTTGAACGGCCAATCAATTCCTATGGCTTACTATTGTGAGTCCCAAGTTATCCTAGAATAATGCAATAAAGATTCCTCAGTTCTTACTATGTGCAAGCAAGGCTAGTCTATCCAATCAATCAATTACGCCAATCATGTATTTAGACGAGTCCCAGCGGGACGCCCGCCGTTATAGCATATACAATAATATAAGCAGATACTGTTCCCTGCCCGTGTGACAGATTTACAGTATCTGTGGGAACCAGCCGGCCCGTCGGGCACTTAATAGTCCCAAGGGGGCTGCCATGTAAGAATTCGGGAATCCATTCTCTCCATGCCATCATTATTTTATTTAACTTAATAGTCCCTACGTTGAGCGAAGTTCCATGCCGTGGATCATGGCCATTCAAATGAGTACTTTCGTACAGGGTACGATATGCGCAACTCTACAACGATACCCGTGCGGCTAGGTTATAGGTTTTACATAGCGTGATGCAACAATCAAATCTAACCACGGAGTAATCATGCCTTGACCATAAAGTACACATACTATTTTTTGTAAGATAAATAAATAACTAAATAATAAATACATAATTTGAAGCCTGCATGTGCTTGTATGCCATATCCGGGATCGGCTAATCGAGTACAATAGTTCATTACATGAACGTGTCTCATTCATTTATTTCAATAAGACGACTAGCCAGTCTCTTAGTTCCAACTAGGAACGCATGATCAATTATTAGTCAATGTCACAATCATTATCAATGGTGACAAGGCATGAAAGTCCATCAATATTACATGGGGTCGGGTCTATAACTCTCAGGGTTAAGTTCTAGTCATACTGGGTATCCATGGATCAATCAGGACACAAGGCGCATTCTACATAACAATCCATTTTAACAAATTAACATATCATGATTTATCAAGAAATTCACGCAAAAGGCGTAAGGATATAATAGAAGAATTATCATGCCATCATTAAATGAATAGGTTGTGGAATGAATAAAAACACCCAGGTCAGGAAGTCACGCCAACAAGTCTATGCTAAGGCCAAAAGTCATGCAAGAAGTCTATGCTAAGACCAACAAGTCACGCTAAGTTTAGCTGGAGTGAGCGTGGAAAATGGGTGTGAGCAGCGAGCGTGAAAAGTGATACACGCTGGCAAGCGTGAGCGTGAGAAGTCACGCAAGCAAGCATAACATGAGCGTGACTAAAATACACGCACGCTCATGAGAACGTGAGCGTGACTGAAAATACACGCACGCTCATGAGAACGTGAGCGTGACTGAAAATACACGCACACTCATGAGAACGTGAGCATGACTGAAAATACACGCACGCTCATGAGAACGTGAGCGTGACTGAAAATACACGCACGGTCATGAGAACGTTAGCGTGACTGAAAATACACGCACGCTCATGAGAACGTGAGCGTGACTGAAAATACACGCACGCTCATGAGAACGTGAGCGTGACTGAAAATACACGCACGCTCATGAGAACGCGAGCGTGACTGAAAATACACGCTAACATGTAAGAACATGAGCGTGTCTCAAAATCCACGCAGACACGTAGAGACGTGTGCGTGACTCAGCCTTCGTCCCAAGCCAGAAGATGAAGTTCCCAGCCGGAAAACACGCTAAGTTGGGAGGTCTACCCATGAACAACCGAAATACAACAACTTAGATCTAGGAAAAGCCAGCCATAGAAATCCAAAATGCTAAGAACTAAACTCTTTCAGAATTATGAGAGGAAGAGTAATGATCCACAAAATGGATGAAGGAGAAGCAAGTTTGCACTTGCCTACTGCTACTGCTGGTGGGTGGAGAGTAATGAGAGGAAGAAGAAGAAGTAATGGTGAGGATGAGTAATGAGGAGAGAGAATGGAGAGGGTGGCTTTAAATAGGGGGAGTGGTGGTAGGTGGGAGCTAATGGGCCGGGTTGGATTCGGATTCATCCATGAACCCGAGAACCTAACCTAGGCCGAACCACATAAGCAAGGCTACAAGCAGGAATAAAAGCAGGAAGAAATACAAAAATAAAGTTACAGGAAATAAAATTACAGGAAATTAATTAACATAAAAATTTAAAGAGCAGATAGTTAATTAACATGAAATTAAAGGAATTTAAATACAGGATAATATATGATAAATACTAAATAAATACACATGAGTTGTACATGTATACAAATACGTATTCCGGGAACGGAGAGTGACATCTCCACCCACCTTAGAAAAATTTCGTCCTCGAAATTTTAAATCCAAACAGGTAGAAATATCGGAGCTAAACTAATACAAGCAATTCTAGTGAGCAAGCAATCATTTCTACCATATCAAAAGCAAGTACAATATATGTAAATTCATCAATCCATGATATCAAGTAGCTCTACCCATAAAGTGATAAGCATGAAGAATCAGGACAATCAAGGTATACGGAAAGAGATATACCTTGTGAGTCAAACAGGTGTGGATACCGTGATCGGATACCATCCTCACGTTCCCACGTTGACTCTCCCAAGGAGTGATGACCCCAAGCAACATGGACAAGACTAATTGTTCGGTTCTTGAGTATCTTCTCTCTTCGGTCCAAAATGGACACAGGCTGTTCCTCGTAAGACAGGTTGGTACCAACAACCAGCTCAGAGTGATCGAGGACATGGCTTGGGTCCGATACATACCTACATAATTGAGATACATGAAACATGTCATGCACCTCTCGTAACGAAGGTGGGAGGGATAAACGATAAGCAACATCGCCTATCCGATCAAGGATAACAAATGGGCCTACGTACCGCGGACTCAATTTCCCGCGAACGCCAAATCTGATGACCCCACGAGTAGGTGAGATCCGCAAGAATACGTGGTCCCCAACAGAGAACTCTAACGGCCTACGATGCTGGTCCGCCCAATGACGATGCCGATCCTGTGCAACTCGAAGTCGCTATCTAATTCCCTTAACCACTTCAACCGTCTGAACAATCATTTCTGGGCCTAACATCTTCCTCTTTCCGATATCATCCTATGCAAGCGGTGACCTGCACTTCTTACCATATAGTGCTTCAAATGGCGCCATCTGGATACTGGCTTGATAACTATTGTTATATGAAAACTCGACCAAGTGCAGGTGGCTCTCCCAAGATCCTCCAAAATCTAAAGTGCAAGCTCGCAACATGTCTTCTAAAGTCTGAATCGTTCTTTCTGATTGCCCATCCATCTGCGGATGGTAGGCCGTGCTAAATCTTAACTTGGTACCCAGACTATGATGTAAACTCTTCCAGAAATGTGATGTAAAGCGGGTATCCCGATCCGACACAATACTGACAGGAACTCCATGCTGCCTGACTATCTGTTGCATATATAACTCTGCCAACTTTTCTGTAGATTGCCCTACTCTGAAAGGAAGAAAGTGTGCTACCTTCGTAAGTCGGTCCACTATCACCCAAATAGCGTCCTTACCACTTGGTGATCTCGGTAAACCGGTCACAAAGTCTATTGTAATATGCTCCCATTTCCATTTCGGAATAGAAAGCGGTTGTAATAATCCAGCTGGCCTCTGCTGTTCTGCCTTCACTTGCTGACATACCAAGCAGCGGAAAACAAATCTAGCTATTTCCCTCTTCATCCCGTTCTACCAGAAATGCTGCTTGATATCTTGGTACATCTTGGTCCCCCCAGGGTGAATAGAATATTGAGAACTTTGAGCTTCTGCCATAACCTCCTGTCTGATATCTCCACTAGGCACACATAGACGTGATCCAAACCTAAGTGTACCATCTTCATGAATTCTCATCTTCTTCCTGAGTCCTGACTCACATTCTGCCCTAAGCTTCTGAATCCTTGGGTCTTGTGCCTGGGCTACCTTGATCCTGTCTACTAAGTCAGATTGAACTTGCAGACTTGCTAGAACTCCTACATCACTAGGAAGTATAACTTCGATGCCCATCTCCTGAAGGTCTTCTAAAATATGCTTCTGTGTTGTCAACATAAATGCGCCGCCTCTCCTGCTAAGAGCGTCTGCTACTACATTCGCCTTGCCTGGATGATACTGAAGCTCCACGTCATAATCCTTAATCAGCTCCAACCATCTTCTCTGCCTCATGTTCAGTTCCTTCTGAGTAAAGATGTACTTCAGACTTTTATGATCTGTGTACATCTCCACTCGGTCACCATATAAGTAATGCCTCCATAGCTTCAGAGCAAACACTACTGCCGCTAAATCCAAATCATGAGTTGGGTAATTCTTCTCGTGGTCCCGAAGCTGCCTAGATGCATATGCTATCACCTTCCCATGCTGCATAAGGACACATCCTAGTCCTTTACCTGACGCATCGCAATATACTGTAAAACCTCCGGGTCCAACCGGCAAAATAAGAATAGGTGCTGATATCAACTTCTGCTTTAAAGTCTCGAATGATGCCTGACATTCTGCTGACCAAACAAATGGTACGTCCTTCCGGGTCAAACGGGTCATGGGTGCTGAAAGCCTTGCAAAGTCTGACACAAACCTTCTGTAATATCCTGCCAATCCCAAAAAAACTCCGCACATCTGCTACGGTCTTGGGTACTGGCCAACTTTCTACTGCTTCTATCTTCTTGGGATCTACTGCTACTCCAGTTTCTGATATGATGTGACCTAAAAATGAAATATGATCCGTCCAGAACTCACACTTGCTGAGCTTGGCATACAACTGGTTCTCTCTTAGAACCTGCAACACTTTCCTGAGGTGGTCTTCATGCTCCTCTTCACTAGTAGAGTATACGAGAATGTCGTCAAGAAACACAATGACAAACTGGTCTAAGTATGGCATAAAGATGCGGTTCATCAAATCCATAAATATTGCTGGAGCATTGGTCAAACCAAACGGCATTACTAAAAATTCATAATGCCCATACTTCGACCTGAATCCTGTCTTGGGAATATCCTCCTTCCGAACCCTCACCTGATGGTACCCTGAACGAAGATCTATCTTGGAGAAAACTCTAGCTTTGCTCAACTGATCAAATAAGTCGTCGATCCTGGGTAGTGGGTACTTGTTCTTCACTGTTGCCGCGTTAAGCTTCTTGTAGTCAATGCATAACCTGGATGACCCATCCTTCTTCCCCACAAGTACCACTGGTGCTGCCCACGGTGATACACTAGCTTGGATAAACTTCTTCTCCTTCAGTTCCTCAATATGCTGATATACCTTGGCCTGCTCTGAATCCGCCATTCTGTAAACCCGATCTGATATCGGTTTAGTTCCTGGTGCCAATTCTATACTGAACTCAATATCTCTAACTGGTGGTAGACCTGGAAGTTCTTCAGGAAATACGTCTAGAAATTCTTCAACTACCTTCGGGATCTGAACTTCTTCCATTGCCGCTACTATTCCCTGCTCTGGTTGAGTTGCCTCTGATCTGACTAAGGTGAATCTCTTCCTGCCTGGAATATCAAAAGATACACTCCCTCTACGACAATCTATTGTCGCATGACTGTCTTTCAGCCAGTTCATGCCTAAGATAACGTCAAAATTTCCGACAGGAAATTCTATCAACCGGGCAGGTAAAGAATGCCTGCAAACTACAACGCTACATGCTAAAATAACTCTACTAACTCCTACGAGCCCATTACCAGTGAGTATATTCAACCTCCCTGGCAATGCCTCGAACTCCATTCCTAGTCGTGTCGCAAATTGTGCAGATATAAATGAATGGGATGCTCCCGAATCAAACAATGCTACTGCGAGATATGAGGCGACGAGAATGTTACCTGCCACAACATCTCCCGATGCCAATGCCTCCTCCAAGGACAAGTGAATGCTTGCCCTCGACCTCCTTGCTGATTTCCATGCTACGGCCTAGCCTGATGTTGTTGCTGGCCCCTTCCTTGATGATGCTGGAGTGGTCTATGCTGGTGTTGCTGCATCGGCGGTCCCTGCTGTCGAAACATCTGAGCCTGCGAACGCTGTGCCAACGGCCTAACTGCCACCGTTGGTCCTCGATACTGGCCTGCCCCTGGTGCTGGCAGAGCAGGAAACTGCTGCCCTGGTCCTCCTGCCCTCGAATTCATGGGACATGTGGTAACCCGATGGTCTGGATTTCCACATATCAGACACAATCCATTCAATATCCGACACACATCTCTAGTGTGCCCCATCTTCCTACAATAAGTGTAGCCCACCGGGGGTTGCTAGTTCTTCCTCTGTTGCTGTTGCTGCTGCCTGGGTGGTATTGGCCCTCGTATCGCCACATCGTGGATACGAATGCCAGTGGATGGTGCTGTTGTTCGGGGCGCTGCTCCCCCTCCTCCTTCAATCTGACTGTGGGATCTCTTCTGACCCCCAGTACTTACTGCAAGCCTTTGAATGGTGATTTCATGCCTTCGAGTCACCGTCAATATCTTATCAAAGTCTGGTAATTGTGCCCCTCTATCAATTGCAAGAGTTCAAGATGAAACCCCTGCTGAAACCTCATAGCCCTCTGGCTCTCTGTTGCTACCATCTCTGGGGCGAATCTACTCAATCTGCAGAATTCTGCTACATAAGCATCTACAGTCTTGCCGGCCTGCCTGAGGTTGATAAATTTCTGTTGTAGCTCAAACTGCACCACAACTCCATAGTACTTGGTCTTGAATCTTGCAATGAAATCGTTCCAAGCCACAGGACGTCTGATGCCCACTTCCTCTGATTCCCACCAATCACGTGCGAGATCCTGAAGTAACAACTTCACGAGATCCACACGTTCTTCTGCCGGTACCTTAGCTACTGTCAGAATAGCCTCCATGTCCTTAAGCCATGTATCTGCTGACATGGCATCTTCCGTGCCCTCGAAACGACGGGGGTTGTACTTGCAAAACCTGGCTGATGCTCCTGAATCAGTCCTCACTCTTCTTTCCAATGCCGTCTGCAATCCTTGGTTGAGTAGCACATTCTGCTCTTGTAGCTGAGTGTGCATGCGTTGCTGGGCCAACATCTGATGTTGCTGAGTGGCCATCATTCCTCTCATGATCTCCAGAAGGGCTGGTGTGTCCACTTGGGTAGGTGGAACTGTCGGTGGTGGTGGAACATCCGGATACTGCGATCCAGCCGCTGGTTCTACTATCACTTCTTCCTGGGTAGCCTCTTGAGTTAGTACCGGCCCTTGTTGCTGACCAACAGGGTCAGGTTGTCCATGTTGCTCTTGTTGCTGTTATCCAGTCCTGGCAGATGTGGACGAAGTGCCCCTAAGAAAAGGGACAAGAGAACAATCAATCATTCGGACATGAAGGATCAATGAAGTCAAAGGATACCGGAATGTCAAGCTAGAGTCGAGAGTAACGAATCATAAGATCAAGGGAAACATGTATGATTGAGACATCCTATAAATCAAAACACCCCACAAGTCTGAAATTAGACCTGCATGGGCCACCACTAAAACCTTGTCACGCCCCAGAACCAGAATACTGGAGAGCGGAGGAATGACTCAGCCAGCTACGTATTACGGGTAGATGAATACTGTATAATATGATCAATACTGTCTAACCAGACGAGGGGGTGCATACTACATAAAAGTCTCACTATGGTCATTTCGCATCTATTGTCTCAATCGTTCAAATAAGAAACAGTAATACAGAACATGTAAGATAAAGCAGCAAGGCGTCCCAAACGCTCAGTCAAAATGTTCTGGAAATCTGGCTTTACAAAACATAGCCAGATGGTATAGTAAGGTATACACAATTGTTATCAGCTGCAATCTGACTTAGTTACAATCATCCAAAAGTAAGTACAAGACTATCCGACTAACATGTCGGCGCCAAACGGCTAAGTATAAAGTAAATAACAAAACGAGCGGTGAAGTAAGGAAACCCACTCGAGTCCTCCTGCGATCATCCCTCTAGTATTGACCATCTTGGAGGTAGAAGTAAGCTGGATCCTCGGGGACCGGCTCTAAATCTGGCCATACAAAACCAGAGAGGTTAGACCTCTAATTGCAAGTACCATAAGGAAGGACGATATGAAGGATTAAACCAGTATATAAGAGAATATAATAATAGATCTCTGCTTCCCACTAGGATTCACATAACATCACGACACTTCGAACCAACCTCCCAACCAAACAAGGACAGAAGTTGGCCCGTCATGTCCTGACATTCTGATCATCTCAGTTAGGCAACATGGTAGATACAGTACACAAACAAATCATCTTGAACGGCCAATCAATTCCTACGGCTTACTATTGTGAGTCCCAAGTTATCCTGGAATAATGCAATAAAGATTCCTCAGTTCTTACTATGTGCAAGCAAGGCTAGTCTATCCAATCAATCAATTGCGCCAATCATGTATTTAGACGAGTCCCAGCGGGACGCCCGCCGTTATAGCATGTATAATAATATAAGCAGATACTGTTCACTGCCCGTGTGACAGATTTACAGTATCTGTGGGAACCAGCCGGCCCGTCGGGCACTTAATAGTCCCAAGGGGGCTGCCATGTAAGAATTCGGGAATCCATTCTCTCCATGCCATCATTATTTTATTTAACTTAATAGTCCCTACGTTGAGCGAAGTTCCATGCCGTGGATCATGGCCATTCAAATGAGTACTTTCGTCCGGGGTACGATATGCACAACTCTACAACGATACCCGTGCGGCTAGGTTGTAGGTTTTACATAGCGTAATGCAACAATCAAATCTAACCACGGAGTAATCATGCCTTGACCATAAAGTACACATGCTATTTTTTGTAAGATAAATAAATAACTAAATAATAAATACATAATTTGAAGCCTGCATGTGCCTGTATGCCAATATCCGGGATCGGCTAATCGAGTACAATAGTTCATTACATGAACATGTCTCATTCATTCATTTCAATAAGATGACTAGCCAGTCTCTTAGTTCCAACTAGGAACGCATGATCAATTATTAGTCAATGTCACAATCATTATCAATGGTGACAAGGCATGAAAGTCCATCAATATTACATAGGGTCGGGTCTATAACTCTCAGGGTTAAGTTCTAGTCATACTGGTTATCCATGGATCAATCAGGACACAAGGCGCATTCTACATAACAATCCATTTTAACAAATTAACATATCATTATTTATCAAGAAATTCACGCAAAAAGGCGTAAGGATATAATAGAAGAATTATCATGCCATCATTAAATGAATAGGCTGTGGAATGAATAAAACACCCAGGTCAGGAAGTCACGCCAACAAGTCTATGCTAAGGCCAAAAGTCACGCAAGAAGTCTATGCTAAGACCAACAAGTCACGCTAAGTCTAGCTGGAGTGAGCGTGGAAAATGGGCGTGAGCAGCGAGCGTGAAAAGTGATACACGCTGGCAAGCGTGAGCGTAAAAAGTCACGCAAGCAAGCACAGCGTGAGCGTGACTAAAATACACGCACGCTCATGAGAACGTGAGCGTGACTGAAAATACACGCACGCTCATGAGAACGTGAGCGTGACTGAAAATACACGCACGCTCATGAGAATATGAGTGTGACTGAAAATACACGCTAACATGTAAGAACATGAGCGTGTCTCAAAATCCACACAGACACGTAGAGACGTGTGCGTGACTCAGCCTTCGTCCCAAGCCAGAAGATGAAGTTTCCAGCCAGAAAACACGCTAAGTTGGGAGGTCCACCCATGAACAACCGAAATACAACAACTTAGATCTAGGAAAAACCAGCCATAGAAATCCAAAATGCCAAGAACTAAACTCTCTCAGAATTATGAGAGGAAGAGTAATGATCCACAAAAATGGATGAAGGAGAAGCAAGTTTGCACTTGCCTACTGCTACTGCTGGTGGGTGGAGAGTAATGAGAGGAAGAAGAAGAAGTAATGGTGAGGATGAGTAATAAGGAGAGAGAATGGAGAGGGTGGCTTTAAATAGGGGGAGTGGTGGTAGGTGGGAGCTAATGGGCCGGGTTGGATTCAGATTCATCCATGAACCCGAGAACCTAACCTAGGCCGAACCACATAAGCAAGGCTACAAGCAGGAATAAAAGCAGGAAGAAATACAAAAATAAAGTTGCAGGAAATAAAATTACAGGAAATTAATTAACATGAAAATTTAAAGAGCAGATAGTTAATTAACATGAAATTAAAGGAATTTAAATACAGGATAATATATGATAAATACTAAATAAATACACATGAGTTGTACATGTATATAAAATACGTATTCCGGGAACGGGGAGTGACAAAAATTAAAACATCCCAATACTTATCCTAATGGGAATTCCCACCTCCTATAAAAGGAGAGGTACTCCTCCATAATCCTCTACCACAACCCAAAACTTGTGCATCGTGTCTGTGCCTCCCATCCACTAAATTTCCCCCATTATAAATATAATATTTTATCCCGTCCGACAATCCCGGACGTCCATCCATATTGTGTCGGACACACCCCCCGACACGATAGAATTCTCTAACCTAATCCCGTCTCCAGTGTCCTCCTCCCAGCCTGCAACATTCCTCCAACTCCATCTCCTCCTCCTCGTCGTTTCGGACAACCGTCGCTACGATCCCCCGAACCCGTCATTACCCCTTCCCGGCCTCCGACCATCTTCACCACCTACACCGGTACAAACCAGAACCACCATCAACACAACAGCCCCCGTCCTCCCCACTCTGCCAAGCACCACCACCCCCGTCACCCTCATCATCGACACCACTCCTCCCGGCCCAAACTCCGGCCACAGCCACCACCGTCGTCATCATCATCACCATTTTCCCAAAAGGCCAAAACCACAGAAAGAAAAGGGAGAAGAACCCGAACCTCCGCCAAGCCGACCGCCGGATCCAGCCATGGGCTCGCCGCGGTGCTTCCGCCTTTCCAAGTCCACCTCCTTCTGCCGTTTCCCCGCACCTTGTCGATTCTCTTTGTCGGAGCCGCGTGCCACCGAACCACGCGACGGCCCTCGTAGACCACCGACGTCCACTCCAGCCGAGCGGCTCCGTCTCCCCTCTGCCGTGTAGCCATCCGACAGCCGCGTCGCCCTACAGCGGAGTGCCCTCCGTACCTCGGCGCAAGCACCGGAGCGCCAGGCCCCACCCTAGCCGAGCTCCGCCGACCACGCCCATCCGTTGTCCTGCGAAACCCCCTTCGAGAAGTCCTCGTCTCCTCTGCCCCTCGATCTTCCTCCGCCTCCTGTGGACTGCCGACCTCCCGCCGCCACAACCGTGCCCTCATCACCCAGACAACCACACCGCCACCGCAGGGCCGTGCAGCTGACGCCGAACACCAATGGCAAATCGGCGAGCGCCACGCCTTTCTAGCACCACGTCGGAGATCTACTCCGCCGCCGTGCCACCGACCGCAGTAAGCCCCCTCTCCATCAACTCTTCCCCTTCTCTCGATATTTTCTCTCTCTTAACCCCTTTATTCCTTCCTTGATTTAAGAACAGTACTGTGCTATTTGGAAGTATTATTATTATTATTCTTTTTATTATTATTAATAATATTATTATTTTTATTATTTCTACTATTAAGGATATCATTTTTTCTTATTTAATAGAAATTAGAAATAAATAGGTATAAATATTTACAAATATGTATAAAATATGGTTTATCATTTTTTTAGTATTTAATTTCTTATACAAATTTTGTTGACTAAAATATATAGTAGCTTTTAAATTATAAAATGTATTCTAGTATTTTTATTTATCAAATAAATAAAAATATGATTATTCTATTTATGCAGACAGAGAATTTTGCCTAAAACGATTTTTGGATTTCAAGTATTTACCAAAATTATTTTACTAACAAAAATCTAGTCTTAAGTATTAGAAATACTTTTCTAAAAATAGTAGGAGTATGTTCTTCACAATTTCTCCTCAATTTTTACCATTGACCACGACTACTCACGCGTCCCTATTTTCCACAAATTTAGGCCATGTTCGCATGGACCTCGGCTATTGGACAGAACATGATATCTCGATCATCGCACCACACCAGGCGACACCCAGGCAAGACACCTTGCCTTTACTATTTAATTTTTTGCTCAATATCATGCATGCTTTTTCTTTATATTGTTCTTTCAAAACTATATATAGATGCAAAATATTATACTTTATGCAATTGGCTTAGAGTTAAGGGACTACCATATGTTTAGAGCATCTCATAAACTGTCACGATGTGCCATGGGTTGTGTGTAAGTTGTGAGTCGCATATAGATACAGACTTGCGTGCTGACTGATCATTGGTGCGTATAGGCCGTGCGTTAGGATATAACTGCCAATAGATTGTGTAGAAGACTTGGAGGTTATTAAGGATTAAACAGTGTCATGGAGTCGACACATGTATAGTATCATTGGGGGGAGGACAATTATTAGCGTAGGGGCTACATTTATTTTTATACACATTTTGGGCCGAGGGTGACTCTTATGAGCACTACCTTCTGTCCAGGGCCGATAGTGACTCGGACGAGCGCTACTTGACGGCCACTCTTTATTACTTGCTTGCGTGAATCCGTTACAGCCCCTGCGTAGAACGTTGTCCTCTAAAGTGCATTTCACATAGAATGGTTAGGAACCTTTACTCGTACATACTTTTCTGTTGAGCTTTTATTATTCAGTTATTGGCATGATATTATGTGTCTTGTTACGTCCCTCATAGGACCTGGTGATCCCTCTAGGTGTGTGTTTCGTAGTTTCTTGCAGGTGCTCTACCTTCGTGATGATTGCTCTTGGACTCTCCATTGCTCTCGCTTGCTCAATTCTTTCCTTGTATATTTTTCCATATTTAATTTAGTTGGTAGTAGATTTGTCTCTGCCCAACTATTGTGTACATGACAAACTCAAAGTTGTTTTTTACCATTATTTAACTTCGTGGATGAGATTTAGTGTCTTGGCTTTCTACATTTACAACTTATGTATATATACGAGCCGTATATTTACTCGTACGTATATAACTGGCATGATACATTTCTAGTCCTACTATTTTGGGACTGGGCGTTACAGTATACATAGGGGCTCTATGAACATGAGAGTACATGAATCACAAGAGTGATATGAATGGTGAAAGCACCGGAGTACATGATGAAAGTGAAACGCACATGACATACTGTAACCCGATGCTCCCGAGGGGGATAACATCTCATGAAGGGATCCATATAGTACCAATCCGTGTTAACAACGTGACAGCATCAAGTATAGTAATCTAGAGCATAAATGTAAATCCTATCAAGTATGAAATGGTCAAAGAATGTACTCGCCTGATATTCTGAGTATCTGAAGTGAATATATTATCTGAGGAGGGGTGTCTGACTCCTATTTGGAACAGCACAAGTCACAACATGTCCAAAATAGTAAAATAGAACACTACAATGCATTCTACATGTTTGGGTCAATCAAGGCTAAAGTCAACCTTTGGTCAACTCTAGTCAACTACACTAGTCAAATTAGGTCAACTAGGTCAAGTCCTAATCCAGACAAGTCTCACTAAGCCTAACCATGTCTATCCTAGCATTCACATACCATCACAATGTTATACAAGCTATCAACATACAATTACCTATATATACATATATATTTAATACACATATTGCATACACTAGTATAGGCAATCATTCATAGGCACACTCATATAGGTTATCATGTATAGGCAATGTCAAGTTTAAATAGTTTTCATTCACATGGGTTTACATATTATCATGCATGATTATATATATACATATTATATATATAGAGAGAGAGGTGTAGAGTGACAGTGGCATGTGTGTGTGTGTGTGTGTATACAAGTAGAATGTGTGTGTGTGCAAATAGCAGTAGGGTGTGTGTGTTATATAGGTTATGTGTCCCAAGTTTTTAGTGAAGGTGTGGGTGAGTTGTATGTGTTAACAGTACATATGGTTCTCAGTTTTACAGTGTCTTGTGGACATGTGTTTCAGAAATCAGTGTAGCAGTAGTGTGTGTATATAATGTGTTCTCAAGTTTTTAGTGAATGTGGGTAGGTAGCAGTTTACTTCACAGGTTAGGGAATGTGGGTGTGTGTGTGTATAATGTGATGTGTGTGTGAGTATACAGTAGTGTGTGTGTGTGTATACAGTGGTGTGTCCCAGGTTAGTGAATGTGTGGTTATAGCAGTAGATAAAGGTGTCTCAGGTTTTTGAGTGTACATGTGTGTGTGTTGTAGCTGTACATATAGGGTGTTCAGATTTTATCATAGTTTAGTGAACATGTGTGTGTCGAATGTAATTCATAGGGGTGTTCTCAGTTTACACATAATCAGTTTCAGTTTTTTATTCATTGCATTTCGAAAGTCCCAATAGCCAACTAACATGAATCCCAATAATGTAACTTAAACTCAGACATATATATGTGATCTAACATGATAAATTAATCTTCTAAAATTAGTAAAACATAATTTAAATCTTAGAAATCATTTGACAGAACCTAGTATCAGATAATTGGGGAAAAACTCAATTTTGAATTTAAAACACAGTTAATAATCTAATTAATTGGTTGGTAAACATTGTGACATATGTATACGTTTAATGTAGGGTGTCTGTGTCCAACCAGCGGACACAAACGTGTCTAATATGAAAACAACGCACGAGCCACAGAAACGGTGCACTGTTTCGTGTACAGGTTCACCACGTTCGTGGACACGACACACGACACCAATGACCTCATGCTCGTGTCAGAGGGTAGAGGGGGTGTAGTTCTACGTGTCTAGTAGCCTGACACAAGTCCACGATGTCCTGTACGGACACGAGATCCGTATCAGAAGTAGGTTTTCGCGTGTGTGTGTTCAGTATAAAATCGATGCGATGGCTAGAACGTGTCCGATATGACACGATGTGACCTGACACTTGGAGATGTAGTGTCAGTTAGCCATACACCGAGTATCGTGTCCCCAAGTGACACAGATACTTCACACTGCTTCACGGGTAGCAAGACACTGGTCGAACCCTCGTGTGGCGTGTTCTGCTGCTCATGGACACGACACAGACACGAAAACACTCTCAGTCTGACACGAAATCAAAATACACTCATAAGTCTACAAAATTATTCAAATATATTTCGAAAATAGCAAAATAATTTCTATTATAGAATTCTAACAAATACTTGTAAATAGAAATGGATACGTGTCCGATACGGACACGAAATCAATGCAAAACTTCACCAAACACACCACAGCTAGGGGATACCTAGATCTAGGCTATCATGCAAAGAAATCAAGATTAAATGATAGTTTGAGGTGTTTACCTGTCACGCCCCAGAACCAGAATACTGGAGAGCGGGGGCGGACACAGCCAGCTACGTATATTGAAGTGCAACCTACCTCGCTATACGGTCACGACTGTCTAGAATACATGATGGTTTATCTACAAGCCATCAATCTCTTATGGTCATGAACAAGCCTATTGTCTCAATCTCAAGCAAGTAATAGCAGTTACAAGATGTTAGAGCATCAAATATACAATAGTAAGGCGTCCCATACATTACATATTTGGATGATCATGAAGCTAGTCGTACAAAATGTCAAGACTAGCAAGAGTTTCAGTCATACATGATCAACCCTAGGATTTGTCAATCATGTTACAGCCCGTAGGCAGACAGTAAGTAAAGTGTAATCGAGCTAACACGTGCTCGTCGGCTAAACGCCATCAAAAGAATATTTTTACAATAGAGTGGGAGAGCAAAATAAAACCCACTCGTTGCCAGGGTTACGTTGGTGGTCACCATCTGGCTGGAATATAGGGAGATCCTCTAGAGCTACTCCGGTATCTGGCCATACAAAACCAGCTGGGTCAGATCCCAAAAGAGCAAGTACCACAAAGGAGGATTCACTTAAGAACTAAAACCAGCAATTAGCACAAACATAATTATACAATAAAACTGGAGATATAGAAAATCATGATGATATACGATAAGATAACCATGGGACTATTTAGATAACCAAGTTACAACCCTTAAACAAATAAGGACCAGGGTTGTAACCCTTCATCTGAACGAACTTGGTCTTCCACCATTTATCGATAGGTAAAGCACAAGCATTCAGGTCATGTTACAATCTCGTACAGGATAGACAAGACTAGACTAGGTTAGACTCCATCTAATCAAATCATGGCTAAGCAATGAGTACGGCTTGAAACTTTAACTAACTAGGGTTATCACAGGCCTAGTTACTAGCAAGATGCAATGAGATGTTCCAACAGCCACAAGCCATGCACCATCCAGGCTATCCGGACAGAAATTAGGGGTTGAATTCGTGTGGGTACATTGTCCAAGGAACACATGTACCTTAAGTAGCTTGAAGGGTACAACACATGACAGTGTACTGGAAATGTGCCCTACTCGATTGCAGGCTACAGATCCCATGATGGGGCGCCCAGATAACGGGATTGCCTGTAGCTGGAAAATCTCTTCATGACTACTGGATTATTCTAGTTATTAGCCTTAGTCAATTTAAGTAGGTACCCCTGACCGTGGTACTCAGGGGTCCCTGTCCTATACATGATGCAAGACAATACTAGTTCACATGTACAAATACAATCGTCCACGGTGTCCAGGCCATTCATTCTTGTCATGTCATCCTAGCTGTCGCAACATTATTCAATAGTTTCCATCATGCTTGCTTGTCATACATGTCATGTCATGTCATGTTTACTTCATACCATACCGTGTACAATTACCATTCCAAACATATTAAATAATTTCATGATTAGCAAGTTCATGACAAAAGGCGTAAGAATATACAAGGGCAACGGGGTACTCCATAGGGACTCAAAGTCTCTACGCGAGCAAGACTACGCTAGGCCAAAGAGACCCCGAGCGTAAAACAGCTCTACGCGGGCAAGACCTAAGGATAGGCTCAACGCGAGCAAGAGAGCAGGTGGGGGATTCTATGCGAGCAAGCGCTTTACGCTAGCAAAGTCGCATGCGGGCGAGACTCTACGCGGGTGACCCCTCTACACGAGCGGGAGTCTAGCCTCTGCGTAGAGCTCGGTTCAGCTCTGCGTAGAATTGATTACGCGATCACATGAAAACGTGTGCGTAAAGGGTAATTAATACACTAGCATGTAAAACATGTGCGTAAAGGTTAATTAATACGCGGGCACGTGAAACGTGGGCGTAAAAACTAAACACTACTCTAGTACGTAATATTGTGTGCGTAAAAACTTCATCTTCTCCCCAAGGCCAAGACAAGCAGGCGTAAAAGCTCAAGATCTCAAGAAATCCCCATCTCGGTCAAGACTCGATGAAATCCAACATTCTAAAACCAAACTTGCGTAACATCAGAATGCCTTCTACATAGAACTCTTAGTTTTCAAAACAAACCAGTTTAGTAGATCAAAGCCAAGAAATTCGAAAATGCAACAAACTTATATCTACATGGAATGAACCATGAAACTAAAAATGCTAAGTACTAAAGTGTCTTAGAATCTCGTGAGGAAGACAATGGAACAATAAAACTTGAGTTCCTCCATGAAGCAAGTTGCACTTGCCTACGGTGGTGCTCGGTGGAGAAGAAATGAGAAAGAAAAAGAAGTAGTAAATGAGTAATGAATGAGGAGAGAGAATGGTTGTTGGGCTAATAATTGAGGGATGGTGGTAGGTAGGGGTTTGCATATCAACCCAAACCGAGCCCAACCAAGTCGAACCCAACCGAACCCAATACATGCCAAAGCTAGGATAAACCACATGAACCAGGAAATGCTAACTAACCTATGCCAATGCAAAACCCAAGACTAGCCAGTCAAGACAAGTCGAACTAGGATGAACCCAAAATAAGCCAAGACAAGATTAAAACAGGATCAAGCTAAGAAGACAAGTTTAATTACGGGTCAGATTCCGTACACATATACTAAAATACGTATAACGAAAAACGGAGGTGACATTACCTATAGAATATCAATCACAAGAAAAAGCCCCAAATAGGAAGATTCCTCTTACAAGTAAAAAGCTCCAAACTGTACCAAATCTGAGATTTCTCCATGAACAGCAAATAGAATGAGATTAGGTTCTAATGCAAGAGACTAGAGTCAAAAATGAATTAAAATGAAAGAGTTATGGATTGAGGAAGAAGGACCAATACCTCTTTCTTTCCAAAAGTTGTTGTGAGCAAAAGAGGCAAGAACTAGGAAGAGAGATTAAATAGGGGATTCCCTAGGCTGGCCAAGTAAGGAAGGAATTAGGGTTAGGATTATGGCTAATGGGCTTGGGCCAAGTTTCAATGCTAAATGAAATCAATTCATAAGTCAAAAGTCCATGAACCTATATCACTTATTCTCTATATGAAACTTGATTCAAAATAACTTAACTTGGGTTGACTTAAGTTAGACTAGGGTCTCACCATGCTAATCAAGTCACCATAGCTAAAATCAACATCTAGGTTAGTCTCCAAAGTCTCAACTAGCAAGGGTCAAAAATAACAACCATCACTCTAATAATTCAAAATAATCCAAAATTTTCTAAAATGACCAAAATACCCTCAAGCTAAAATGTGGTAGTGACAAATCTACCCTCCTTAAAAGAATTTTGTCCTCAAATTGAAAGGCGAAACTAAACTGATGAGAAGGATCGACAATCATACCTCATGGTCCAAAAATATAGGTATCGCTCGCGCATCTCATCCTCCCGCTCCCGGGTAGACTCTCCTGGAGAATGATGCTTGCATGCGACGCGAACGAAGGGTATCACCTGGTTTTTAGTACCTTCTCTCGATGATCCAGAATCTCCACTGGCTGCTCTGGATAACTGAGAGTAGGCCCCACCTCAATCTCTGAATGGTCGAGTACATGGCTAGGATCAGCCACATACCGTCTTAATTGTGATATGTGGAATGCATTATGGACACCTACTAGTGCAGGTGGCAAGTCTAGCATGTATACCACGTCACCGACTCTTCCGCTAATCATGAAAGGTCGATGAAGTATGGGCTACGCTTCCTACCTCGACCAAAATGTATGGTACCACGAGTCAAAGATATCCTCAGAAAAACCAGTCTCCGACCTAAATATGAACAAGGTCTCAAGTTACAAAATAATCAAACATGATCAAATAAAACACAAACAACAACCTACTTCTAATCCATCTCTAAGCTGTACCTCAAACTCCAAAGGCCTCCGGTGGCTATCGGCCCAATGCCGTGTCCTGTGCCACACGAAGTCTGTTCCTGATGAGCTTTACCTTCTCGGCTGCGTCAACAACCATCTCAGGTCCCAATAAAGCTCGCTCTCCAACATTATCCCAAGATAAGGGTGTACGACATCTACGCCCGTACAGTACCTCGAAGGGTGATATCTCAATGCTGGCCTGAAAATTGTTATTGTAAGCAAACTCCACCAAGTGTAGGTGATCCTCCCAGGATCCTCCAAAATCCAAGACGCACGTCCACAGCCTATCCTCGAGCGTCTGAATAGTCCTCTCTGACTGTCCGTCCATCTGAGGGTGGTATGCAGTACTAAATTTGTGCTGAGTGCCCAAACTAGTCCGCAGACTCCGCCAGAAATGGAAAGTAAAGCGACTATCCCGATTCGAGATAATATTGACTGGAACTCCATGAATCCTGACAATCTGCCGCATATACATCTCTGCAAGCCTCTCAGTAAACGTACCCACTTTAAATGGCAAAAAGTGGGCTGATTGGTCAACCTGTCTACGATAAACCAAATTGCGTCTTGCCCTCCTTGTGTACGCGGCAATCCAGAAACAAAATCCATCATGATGTGCTCCTACTTCCACTCTAGAATAAACAATGGCTGCAACAAACCTCCTGGCCTCTGCCTCTCTACCTTGACCTTTTGACAAACCAAACATCTGGCTACGAAGCGAGCTACCTCCCGCTTCATCCTATTCCACCAGACGTGCTCCCTCAGGTCCCTATACATCTTGTTGGCACCTGGATGTATAGAGTCTGAGATCGGTGGGCCTCCTGCATGACCTTTACCCTAAGCTCTCCACTGGGCACACACAGCCTGGAACCGTGCCTCAAAGTGCCATCCTCTGCAAGAGTAAACTCATCATCCACCAGTCCTGCTCGAACCTGCTCTCAGATACACCGCAGAGCAACATCCTCGAACTGCGTCGACTTGATCCTCTCCATCAAGTCTGACTGAATCTGAATGCCCTGTATCTGCATCTGAACTCCTGGCACAATCACCTCAATCCCCAGGCTCTCCAAATCTGCTAGCAAGTGACGATCCATAGTCAAACACATGGCTGTCGGATGCCTACTCAAGGCATCGGCAACCACGTTGGCCTTCCTTGGGTGATAATGTAGTAAAATGTCGAAGTCCTTCATCAACTCCAACCACCTGCGCTGCCTCATGTTGAGCTCCTTCTATGTAAATACATACTTAAAGCTCTTATGATCTGTGAAGATCTCCACCGCTCTCCATATAAGTAGTATTTCCACAACTTCAAAGCAAATATCACTGCTGCCAACTCCAAGTCGTGGGTAGGGTATTTCTTCTCATGGGGACATAACTGGCTGGAAGCATAGGCAATCACCTTCTCATGCTACTGTAAGACACAACCCAAACCCTTTCCTGAGGCATCATTGTAGATAGTGAACCCCCCGATCCTGATGGCAATGTCAGAATGGGAGCTATCGTCAGCCGCTTCTTCAACTCATCAAAAGCAACCTGACACTCCTCTGACCAAACAAACTCAGCATCCTTCCGGGTCAGCCTAGTCAATGGCTCTGTAATTCGGAAGAAATCCTGTACGAACCTCCTGTAATAGTCTGCCAATCCCAAGAAGCTCCTGATCTCTGCTACTGAACTCGGTGCCGACCAAGCCTCAACTGCCGTGATCTTATTCAAGTCCAGTGAGATCCCATCTCCAGTCACCATATGACCTAAGAAGTCAACTCTATCAAAAGAACTCGCACTTCGAGAGCTTGCCATAAAGCTCCTCCCTTCTGAGTGTCTCCAGAACCACTCTCAAGTGCTCCTCATGCCTCCTCAGTCTTCGAGTACACTAGGATATCATCGATGAACACCCCACGAACTTGTCCAAGTACTGGTGGAATACTTTGTTTATCAAGTTCATGAATACCGTCGAGGCGTTGGTCAGCCCAACAGCATAACCAAGAACTCAAACTGACCATATCGCGTCCTGAATGTGGTCTTCGGAATATCCTCCTTCTTTACCTTTACCTGATGATAACCTGACCTCAGATCAATCTTCAAGAAAACTCGAGCTCCGCTCAACTGATCAGAGATCATCAATCCGGCAGTGGGTATCTGTTCTTGATTGTGAGGTTGTTGAGTGCCCTGTAGTCGATACACATCGTACCGATCCTTCTTGGGTACAAAGAGTACCAGTGCACCCCAAGGTGAAGAACTCGATCGGATGAAGCCCTTGTCCTGTAGCTCATCCACCTGCTTTTCAATTCTACCAACTCGCTATTGTTCACTCGATAGACATGCTGAGAAATCAGTTTCGCACCGGGAACCAAGTCTATCGAGAACTCAATATCTCTGTCCAGTAGAAGTCCTGGCAAATCCTCCGGAAAGACGTCCATGAACTCCACAATCAAAGGATGTGGAACCGCCTGCTCCTCGACTGAAACTCCGTAGATAAGTCCGCTGCTCTGCTCCGCCTGCTGTCGGGTGAACTCGAACTTTGGCTCTCATGGCACTCCGAACAGAACTCTACCCCCATGAAAATCTATGCTGGCGTGATGCCTGCTCAACCAATCCATACCTAATATAATGTCGTAGTTCGGTAGTGGCATTACGAGCAGACTCACCTCCAACTCCGGCCTCCCAAAATAACACTCGTCCTCTGCAAACTTCACTCACGAGGATAATACCACCCGATCATGATCTTAGGTCCTAGGCAATTATTCAGATACAAGGCAGTATCTAATAGCAAATAATACAGACACAAAACTGTGAAAAGCCCCAGAAACAAATAAGGCGAAAGTGGAATGGAGTCGAGAAGAACAGAACCTGCGATCAGCTCCACAATAGCCTCTGCATCCTCGGCCGCCATGGCGAAAGCTCGCCCCTGCTGGCCTCCCCTGGCCTACTGCTGATGCTGCATGAAGTGCTGCTGCTGAGTCGACAGCGGTCCTTCTGCTGTACTGCTGGGGTTCTGACCCCCGCTCCTGAGCTGCTCGTCTCGAAGATAGAGGGCACTCCCTCATCTGGTGCTCTGCCGAACGCAGAGTAGGCACCTTCCGAGCCTCTTCCTGCAATCATTTCACACATGCCCTAGCTTCTTACAGAAACCACAACTGACGGGCTGCTACCTGAGTGCCGACGGCTGAACCCTTGGCTGCTGCTACACCTGCTGGAATGGTGCACGGCCCAGCCCCTAGAACTATCTCTGCTGATGCTGCTACTAAAAGTGCGGCCTCTTGGCCGGTCCTTCGCTACCACTGGCTCCCTGAGTGTCTCGTCTCCTCTGAGCCTCAGCTCAAGACCATCCTTCATTGCTAAGGCACCCACCAGGATCTCCTCAAAAGTGGCACTGCGGGTACTCTTGGTGTAGGACTTACCTCCTTGAAGCCCTTCTTGAACCTCCGGGCCTTCTTCGCCTCAGATAAACCTCAACAACCCTGTCCAGACGGCAGAACTCTCCGACGTACTCCTCAACAGTCTGACTGCCCTACACCAAAGCCTCGAACTGCGTCTCGAGGGCACCAAGCGCTGTCGGGGAAGAACTTCTCCTTGAACAACTTCCTGAAAGCTGCCCAAGTCTTTCCAACTGTACCAACCTTCGGGTCTGTCTGGTACCACGTGCGAGCCAAGTCCTGCATCATACTAGCCGCCGCCTCAATCTACAGTTTTGCTGAAATCTCTGCCAACCTGAAGATCTCCTCCATGTGCTCGATCCACTCATCTGCATACAGGATGCCCTTGTACCCCTGAAGTCCCACGGTGCATCTTCCAGAAATCTGTATGTCCTTCTCCTTCGGCTGATGCTGCTGTTGACCTACCGGAGGCTGAGCTGTAGCCCTCTCAACTGTCGTCAGGGCCAGATCGATGCCCCGACTGAACTCTGCCGTCTGACGCTGCTGTTGAGCCTGCTGGCCTCCATAAACTGCTAGAAGAAAGTGAACAGCTGGATGCATCGACAGATCCTGAAGGTGGCTGCTGCTGCTGGAGCATCTGGAATAACTGGGCTCTTCCTGCGAACTGGTGGAGGGGCTCCTCCGAATGCAACTGAAACACCCACTCTAGCTGGCGTAACTGGGGCTGCGGTAGCGAACGCTGGCAGGACAGGAGAGAGGTGGCAGACCTCTCATCGTGTCCCCTGTCCTAGGCGATGAGATCTAGTCTCGACCATCCTGGAGACAGATCAAACAAGAACAATTTCTGAGAATGAGTCAAAATAGCAAAGGAGGACAGCATATATTCAAGGGAAGACAATAAGCAACAAATTTAGATAAAAGAAATCTGATTAAGAGTTTTTCTAATGTGATTGAGTACCTTCAAAAATATCCTAATCCTACTGCAGGCTGCAGTGATACTTGGTTCGAATACCACCGTAATCTAGGACCTGCATAGGCCACCACTAAAAAGTGTCACGACCCGCACCCAGTGTAGGGGCACGAGAAGTGGGTACGTTCAGCCTACGCCGCAGTGGCGGTAGAACGCTGTCCTAGGTCACATACATCTTACAGTTATAAGGTATATTGCGTAGCTATACTCTCAGAATGGAGGAATAATATAAGTACAATCTCAATCACAGCTAAAAGATGTACGATAAGATAGATAAGAATATCAACACAATATACAGATAAAATACGATAAAAAAGATAATCCAAAGTATCTAAGATAAACATCTAACAAGATCCACAAATCCACATCATCATAATCTCTAGTACAATATCCAGATGAGATACAACTGAAATAAGAAACTAAACTATGGGAGTGTCGTCAGCAGGTAATGGATCCTGCTGGAAGTCCAAGTCACAGGTGCCCTCTAGTGCTGTCCATATAAGTGGTGCAACATGCTCATCCTCGTCCTATGTAATATTTTCAACAGGTCCAGTCAGGACAGGAGCGACAGTACATCTCATGCTGTTCATAATATGACAGGTAAATATGCTATAGAGTAAGATACATAAAATGCTGGAAAATTTATGAAATAAAGGAGATGACTGTAAAGAAATATCTATAAGTAAAGAAACTAACAGTGAACTAGTGATTTAGAGTACAAGAAGTAATAATAGTAAAATACTAATGATTAAATTAATAATGAAAATAATAATAAGATCTACACATATTTTGCAAATACTAATATATACTACAATGTAAAAATAAATATCAATGATAATATTTTATTTTAAAATTTTAACATTTAAAATTATGTAGATATTTAAGTATTCTTTTTCTAAAACAAGATAAACTAACAATGATAATAACACTTATTAATAATAGAGAATATATTTACATCCAACAGTTACGACTGCTCTCTCTTTCGAGAAGCCCAGTAATAAATTTATGGAGAGGATTGAGGAGGAGAGAGAGAGAGAGAGAAATCAGGTTAGAAGAAGGAGGCTGAGAGGGAGAGCGAGGCGGAGGGAGCTTACCGGAGTGGGAGCGGCGCTGGTGGCGCACGGTGGCTCCAGAGGGGTTGGGCGCCTCGGATCTGAGCGGCGGAGGTGCAATGTGCGAGGTTTCGCGGCCACAACGATAATCGGGGCGGTCGCCATGGTTGCGGAGGACGGAGTGGACCTGGGCGGCTTCGACGGGCGGTAGAAGAAGTTGGTGGCGATGGGCACCAGGGTGCACCGGAGGCGTGGTACGGAGGACCTGGCTGGTCGCCGTCAAGCAGTGGTGGCTCCCGAGCGGTGGAGCTGTGGTGGCTGTGAAGCGTATACGGAGTCGGCGCTCACCGCGGCGAGGTCGGCGGGGCGAAAGGAAGTTGGCGCGGTCGATCTGTCAGGTTAGGCTCCTCCTTTTCTTCCATCTGGTGGTGGTCGTTAGAGTATGGTGGCGGTGCCGATATTGTTGGCCGGAGTGGCAGAGGTTGGCAATGGGCGGGATGGTCGGGGATTTCGGGTGGTGGTCGGGTTGGTGTTGACGGTGCTGCGGTGGTCGCCGCGGCCGGAACGGCACAGGTATGGTGGTGTGCGGGAACGACATAGGGGAGTAGGGGATGGGTTACGTCGTGTCGGAGTGTCCGACACGACGGGGATGGAGGTCCGGATTTGTCGGCCTCGGGTAATAATGTATTTTATCGGTGGAGATTATAGTGGATGGAAGGCACGGACACGATGCATAATGGGGTGAGATTATGGTTGTGGAGTTTTATGGGAAAAAGAGGACAAGTACCTCTCCTTTTATTGGAGGTGGGAATCCCATTAGGATAAGGATTAGCAATATTTTAAAATCCGATGGATAATTCCATCTTTTTGTTAAAAATCAATTTAAACCCGAGTTGATATAATCTAATATCAATATAGATAATCCCGCCTTTAAAATCTATCGAAATCAAATCTTTTCCAAATTAAATTATTATAAGTAACTAAATTTTGAATCTCACATAATTTTACATAGTATTTTCGAAATAATAAAATCATGATATTTATTTCGAAAATTAATATATTATACATGAATTAAATTAATGTACCTCTCACAAATCTAGAATAAATATATAAAACTTACTTTCTAAATTACCAATTAAAATACCTTTCTATAATAAAAAAGGTTTTAGAAGTTTCTCAATGCGAGGCTTTGTGCAACTTTTAGCAATAATAAATAAAATAAAAGTATTTATCACATATTATTTGAAAGCTATAATTCTATGTAAAAATATTTTTCTTAAAATATGTACCTCGCACATATTCGCACTCGACGAGACATACAAAAATGCGAACTCGTACGCGACGTTAAATATGACAAATTCGTACGCGACGTACAATACGACTATGCGACGGACAAATACAAAGTAAGAAATAAACACCAATTTTTTTTAAACATAGTAGAAATTTAGGGGGTTTACAGGGGGATCTTTTAAATAGTGATGCTATGGAGGGAGGTTTAACCGCTTCTGGGTAGGCAGTGATAGGTATCTGAATACGGTCAATTGGAGGATGCCATATGGAATTCTTGTCTACACCATTTCGATTAATACCATACCAGATTTGCTTTAATTGATGTGTAAAAAATATTTTTATCTTCTATAATAATATGTGTTCCATTGATTATTTTAAAAAATTACACTCATAACTTATATGATCCACATCTTTATAGAAGAGAAAATTTTTGGTACACAATAATTGAAGATAACATAACTGCTCCAACTGATTAGATGATCAACCTCTACAACGACCGCTTGTAGTAGTAATGAGGTGAGTTTCATAAGCATTCGCATGTCTGTAGGCATCCGGGAATACAATGGATTGGAAGCGCTCGATAAAGTTTTAGTGATTGGAAACTTTTGGGAGTTGTAGAAATTGGAGGTTAATTTGATTGTTAGATTAGGATAAATTTTATTAGGATTCGTGGCTAATATTTATAGAACTACTAAACATGTTATATATATATATATATATATATATATATATATATATATATATATATATATATATATATATATATATATATATATATTGGAAAAGGATAAATTTTATTCCAACTCAACATATATCATACAATATATACTCAGAGTGGGTGTCCCACCCATCAATTCTCCATAGATTTTATATCAAACTCAATATTATGGAGGATGCCTACATGAGGGGTTATAAGCCCCTCGAAGATGCGTCAGTTTCATTCCCTCAATACATGCCAGACAGTAGCAGCCAGCCGAACTCTAGCGGTCTTGAACCAGCCCTGTCCTGTCACGACCCGTACCAGTGTATGGGCACGAGAAGTGGGTACGTCCAGCCTATGCCGTAGTGTCGGCGGTAGAACGCTGTCCTAGGTCACATACATCTAACAGTTATAAGGTACATTGCACAGTTATACTCTCCGAATAGAGGAAAAATACAAGTACAATCTCAATCACAGCTAAGAAAGATGTACGATAAGATAGATAAGAATATCAACAAAATCTACAGGTAAAATACGATAAAAGAGATAATCCAAAGTGTCTAAGATAAACATCTAAGATCCACAAATCCACATCATCATAATCTCTAGTACAATATCCAGATGAGATACAACTGAAACAAAAAACTAAACTATGGAGTGTCGTCAACAGGTAATGGATCCTGCTGGAAGTCCAAGTCACAGGTGTCCTCTAGTGCTGTCCCATAGTAAGTAGTGCAACATACCTCATCCTCGTCCTATGTAGTATTTTCAACAGGTCCAATCAGGACAGGAGCGAGCACAGTACATCTCACGCAGTTCATAATATGACAGGATATATAAATATGCTATAGAGTAAGATACATGAAACGCTGGAAAATATATAAAATAAAGGAGATGACTGTAAAGAAATATCTATTATAAGTAAAGAAACTAACAGTGAACTAGTGATTTAGATTACAAGAAAGACATGTGAACGACTTGAATTTGCACGTGAGTAATCTAAGAGTTTGCACATGGTATACTATTTTGTAATTGTTCACATGACCATTTATACTCCCGCGTACCCCAATCAATACACAAGGATCCAGACAGGTTATGTTATTGCACATGATATCACATGAAGGCCATAAAAGGGTACATGATTGTATACATGGGGGCTCTGTGAACATGAGAGTACATGAATCACAAGAGTGCACATGAATGGTGAAAGCACCAGAGTACATGATGAAAGTGAGACACATGACATACTGTAACCCGATGCTCCCGAGGGGGATAACATCTCATGAAGGGATCCATATAGTACCAATCCGTGTTAACAATGTGACAGCATCAAGTAAAGTAATCTAGAGCGTAAATAAATCCTATCAAGTATAAAACGGTCAGAAGAATGTACTCGCCTGATATCCTGAGTATCTGAAGTGAATATATTGTCTGAAGGGGTGTCTGACTCCTATTTAGAACAGCACAAGTCACAACATGTCCAAAATGGTAAAATAGAACACTACAATGCATTCTACATGATGTTTGGGTCAATCTAGGCTAAAGTCAACCTTTGGTCAACTCTAGTCAACTACACTAGTCAAACTAGGTCAACTAGGTCAAGTCCTAATCCAAACAGTCTCACTAAGCCTAACCATCTATCCTAGCATTCACATACCATCACAATGCTATACAAGCTATCAACATACAATTACCTATATACATATTCAATACACATATTGCATACACTAGTATAGGCAATCATTCATAGGCACACTCATATAGGTTATCATGTATAGGCAATGTCAAGTTTAAATAGTTTTTATTCACATGGGTTTACAATTATCATGCATGATTATATATACATATATATATATATAAAGAGAGGGGTAGAGTGACAGTGGCATGTGTGTGTGTATGCAAGTAGAATGTGTGTGTGCAAATAGCAGTAGTGTGAAACCCAGATTTTAGGATATATGATTTGTATTATTATTATTGTATAATATTATCACTACTATTATTATTATTATATTGAGTTCGAAATTATTTTCAAAAAAATTGGTTTTTGGTTGCTGACCTGACCAGAGCCTGGACCAGTTTGAACCCGAACCCAATCCCGTTTCCGAACCCATCTTTCCTATTTTGTTAAAAAAAATCCTTATTACTCTAACATATTAGTTATATCTATAAAAAAATAAACCCTTGGCCTGGTCTCCCCACGACCAGGCCATTCAGCGCCCCTATTTCTCTCCTGCAAACCCATGCACCTCCACATTTCCTCCCACTTCTTTCCTTACTAAAACCCACCAACTCACCCTTTCCTTCATTACCACCCTCTCTCTATTCTTTCCCAGAGCATTTTTCCCCAAACTTCCCCGAGCGGCCACCCCTTCACCGGCGCCCGCGCCCCATGTCCGCGACCCCGGCAGCGAGTTTCCCGGCTCCGATCGGGACCTGCGACCCCGTCGTCAGCCGTTCCCGGACATGTGCCTCTCGCGCGCCCTAGCGTCGCCCGCGGCATCGCCCACCTCCGACAGCGAGGTCCCCGGCCCCGATCGGGACCGCGCCCCTGCCCTGCTCGGCGCCCGCCCGGCGAGCTCCCCGGCCTCGGCGTTCGGCCGACCACCAGCGTGCGACCCCGCGCCCACAGCACTCCGTGCCGTCCCCCGGTGCACCCCCAGCCGGCCGCCTCCTCCGGCGCTGTCCGTACCCTGTCATGTTCGCACGAGCTTCCGTGCCCCCGCTGTTCCGAACAGCGCTGTCCAGCGCTGTCCCGGGCTTTCCCGACCTGCTGTCCCCGTTTATTTTTCTATATCTACATCTGAGAGCTCTAGCCGAGCAACCCAAGGTATAATTCCTGTCCCGTTCCATTTTCGGTAGTCGATGATGAGGATTGGTCCCCGATTCCCTTCGGGAATTCGGTTTTAGAGCGACGTAGTGACTTCGGATTTTGGAGACGTTTCTGTGATGTTCTGTGGTTGTTTCAAATTTTTCCGAAATGTGTTTTCTGGATTTTTGGGTGCTGTGGTTTCCGATCTCATTTCGGGATTTTCGATTATATTTCGGGTCCGATTAAGCTCCGAAAATTATTCTGTGAATTTTAATTTTATGTAAAAATGGTTTGGAAGTTAATTTTGGGTGTTCCCTGGTTTGGGACTTTTATTATGGGTGTTTCGGCGCATTTTCCCAGTTTTGGGTTGTCCCGAATATAGAGGAAATGCTGCCCAAATTTTTATAAAATTTTATAAAAGAATTTTAAATCGGTTTTCGGAAATAATTTATTAATTGGATTTTGGGCGACGACCGTACCGGTCCGTGGGCCCTAGCGAAATGCAAACGAAACCGGTTTTACCCGGACGTTGAGGCATTAGCTAACTGTGACGATTGGACCAAGTCTGAGACTCCTAAGATTAATTTAATTTATTTTTAGTTTTGTTTTCGATATTTAAATTACGGGACATTAGTCAGAGCTAACTAATTTTCTCTTATTTCATTTATGTAAAGTTTGTAAGGGCATAAGCCCATATTTTATTTTGTTAGCTGTGCCCCTGTATTGCGTGGTCTATTTTTCATTTTTTCTTGGTCGATTTTTCTTTATCTTCTGGTTGGTTTTATTTTTCGTAATTAGGCGCTTAGTTACAAAATGGCTATATAAATTTTGTATAAATTAATAAGGATTTCTCACGATATAATAACTATAATAAATATTGGTAGTTAACAAAATCACGTTTTATCATTGAAAGAAAATGTAGTTTTATACGTATAATATTAAAAATACAAAGTTTTTGCCAAATTAACCGGTAACGACAATTTTTCCAAGTAAAACCAGAAACTGGCTATCCAACTAAATGAGAACCAACGTAGTACGCGTCGTAAACCGTTAGCAGTAGATTAAATAAACAACTTAAAACTTGACTAGGATCTGCTACTAGAAATTGCAACTAGCACACCTAGAATGGTCTCAATATTGGTTCTAAGTCAAGTTCTCCAACTGTAGTATTCGGAGACGAACCTAGCATCTTCCCGGAACCAACATCGTTTCCAGTCATAAATAAAAGGCAAGTACATTTTGTGTTAGTTTACAATTATTTAGTAATCGTTTTATTGCAAGTTTAAACCACGATGGAACACGAAACTCTCTCTGAGAGCATTGACTGATTGACTGTTGGGTACTGGGGAGTAGTGTAATGAGTATGACCACATCCAAAGTAGCATAATAACTGTGTTAGCTTACCCCTCATACACACGGGATAAGCCATATCATTCACTGTACAACCTAATGTCATTCATTGCCTATTCACATCACAATATTTTAACTGCTGGAGAATTGTTTATTTCAAACTGTTTAAAAGTGCATAACTTATTATTTCAATTGTTGGTTTATCATGAATTGTACTTTGCTCCCTCCTGACTGGAGACCCAATATTTTAGGTGCCACTGATGATTGCTGAGCTTTAGCACAATAGCTACTATGACCCAGTACCATATTTGCTGTGTTACCGGGGACCCCTTTGAGGACGCAGATCCTGAGGCTGACGAGACAACCATTCTAGCTAGTTGTCGTTTTAATTCGAGTTTCTTTTTAGAATTTTTTTGTAGACTTGAATTCAGTGTTTCCTTTCAGCACTTTAATTTCAGATGTATTCCATTTTGTTGATTAATAAAAGTTTTAAAGTTCCCGTATATAAATGTTGTGACAAATATTTAGATGTTGTTGTGATTACCTGCTAATCGAACAGCTTACTGCCGCCGTCTCACAACGGTGCAGGCTGGACATGATCCGGTTCGACCCAATTATTGGGATCGGGTCGTGACAAGTAGGGTGTGTGTATATAGGTTATGTGTCCCAGGTTTTTAGTGAAGGTGTGGGTGAGTTTATGTGGTAGCAGTACATAGGGTTCTAATTTTACAGTGTCTTGTGAACATGTGTTTAAGAAATCAGTGTAGCAGTAGTGTGTGTATACAATGTGTTCTTAGGTTTTTAGTAATGTTGGTAGGTAGCATTTTACTTCACAGGTTAGGGAATGTGGGTGTGTGTATAATGTGATGTGTGTGAGTATACAGTAGTGTGTGTATACAGTGGTGTGTCCCAGGTTAGTGAATGTGGTTATAGCAGTAGATATAGGTGTCTCAGGTTTTTGAGTGTACATGTGTGTGTTGTAGCTGTACATATAGGGTGTTCAGATTTCATCATAGTTTAGTGAACATGTGTGTGTCGAATGTAATTCATAGGGTGTGTTCTCAGTTTACACATAATCATTTTCAGTTTTTCATTCATCGTATTTCGAAAGTCCCAATAGCCAACTAACATGAATCCCAATAATGTAACATAAACTCAGACATATATGTGATATAACATGATAAATTAATCTTCTAAAATCAGTAAAACATAATTTAAATCTCAGAAATCATTTGACAGAACTAGTATCAGATAATTGGGGGAAACTCAATTTCGAATTCAAAACACAGTTAATATTGGTTGGTAAACATTGTGACATAAGTATACGTGTCATGTATGGTGTCTGTCCAACCAAGTGGACACAAACGTGTCCAATATGAAAACAACCACGAGCCACAAAAACAGTGCACTGTCTCGTGCACAAGTTACCATATTCGTGGACACGACACATGACACCAATGACCTCGTGCTCGTGTCAGAGGTTAGAGGGGGTGTAGTGCTACGTGTCCAGTAGCCTGACACAAGTCCACGACGTGTCCTGTGGACACGAGATCCGTATCAGAAGTGGGTTTTCGTATGTGTGTGTTCTGTATAAAATCGATGCGATGGCTAGAACGTGTTCGACACGACATGATGGTGTCCTAGCCACACCAAGTATCGTGTCCCAAGTGACACAGATACTTCACACTGCCTCACGGGTAGCAGGACTGGCCGAACCCTCGTGCGCGTGTTTTACTGCTCGTAGACATGACACAGACACGAAAACACTCTCAGTCTGACACGTAATCAAAATACACTCATAAGTCTACAAAATTGTTCAAATATATTTCGAAAATAGCAAAATAATTTCTATTGTGGCATTCTAACAAACTTGTAAATGGAAACGGATACGTATCCGATACGGACACGAAATCAATTGAAACTTCACCAAACACACACCACAGCTAGGGGACATCTAGATCTAGGCTATCATGCAAAGAAATCAAGATTTAATGATAGTTTGAGGTATTTACCTATAGAGTATCAATCACAAGAAAAAAGCCCAAATAGAAGATTCCTCTTGCCAGTAAAAAGCTCCAAACTGTACCAAATTTGAGATTTCTCTCCATAAACAGCAAATAGAGTGGGATTAGGTTCTAATGCAAGAGACTAGAGTCAAAAATGAATTAAAATAAAAGAGTTATGGATTGCGGAAGAAGGACCAATTCCTCTTTCTTTCCAAAAGTTGTTGTGATGCAAAAGAGGCAAGAACTAGGAAGAGAGATTAAATAGGGGGATTCCCTAGGCCGGCCAAGTAAGGAAGGAATTAGGGTTAGGGTTATGGCTAATGGGCTTGGGCCAAGTTTCAATGCTAAATGAAATCAATTCATAAGTCAAAAGTCCATGAACCTATATCACTTATTCTCTATATGAAACTTGATTCAAAATAACTTAACTTGGGTTGACTTAAGTTAGACTAGGGTCCCACCATGCTAATCAAGTCACCATAGCTAAAATCAACATCTAGGTTAGTCTCTAAAGTCTCAACTAGCAAAGGTCAAAAATAACAACCATCACTCCAATAATTCAAATAAATCCAAAATTTTTAAAATGACCAAAATATCCTTAAGCTAAAATATGGTAGTGACATGCCCTCTCCTCTTCTGTCCCGAAGCACAGTGGTAATATCACCGATCCACTTTCCAGAGTTACATTCACCCAGCACACTGCATTATTCCGACCAGATGTGCCAGGTCGCCTCACACTCAAAGAATAGTGCCTATAGATTCATTCTCCACGTCACATAGCACACATTTTGGGTTGGGTACCTGAATCCCAAACGAAATAAGACGATCCCTCGTCAGCAGACGGCCCTATAGCAATCGGTACACACAAAGTTGTATCTTCCTGGCTAGACCCTTACACTAGTAGGGAATGTACGCCGTATAAGATTATAGCAGCTTTGGAACCTGAACTCTCCTGAACCCACAGCATCTCCTAGCGGATCCTTCCAGCAATCAGCTGGCAGTGCCGGATCAATCGCGACCGTGCTGATAACCCCTCAAAGCTCCTCAGTATGTCGGTAGGACTCAGGACACCAACCACCATTTCGGATAATCTGTTGGCAAGTCAGCCCCCTTCCAACCTTCCGGTGCGTCCTGACTCCCAGGATCCCTAACAAAGATTGCCAATCTTTCTACGGATCCCGCCTGAGGTCCGTTCCATCCTTCATAATCCGTCAGATGGCAGATTTAAGCACCTCCCTGTGCCGCAAGATATGTTTGAAAGTGACAGAATTGTTGTTATCAATGTCACAAGCCCAGAAGTTGTCTGCTTCACATATCTGCTATACATCGTCGGCCTAGAAGGACCCCCTTTTGATGATTCTACATGTCAGCTTCATCGTCGAGGCCTTCCTGATCTCCAATAAGGGTCGAAGTCCCACTCCTCCCTCCTTCCTCGGTAGACAAAGCTCCCAAGAGATCGCAGGTATACCCCCCTCCAGATGAAGTCTGCACAAATCCTCTCTAATTTCTTAATGGTAGCAACATGGATCAAAAGACTGCAGCCAGAATTGTGCCAGAGCCGAGATAACCGATCTAACCAACTCGATACGACCCTAAAAGATAGACCAACAGCTTGCCAACTTTCGACCTCCACTGGGCGTACTCTACCAAACTTAGCAGTCTTGGTCCCGAGCATAGTTGACTGTCAAAGAAACCCCTAGATAGTTTACCGGGAGATCATCCTCTCCACACCCAAAGGCATCGGCTCGTTCCTCCTTCTGGAGGCAAAGGGAACTGAAGTAAACCCGACTATTCTTCCTGTTCATTTGAAGCCCTATAAGGGTTTCCAGCTTACCCATAATCTTGAGATCATGTGCATACCCTCCACAGAAGGTTGTATGAATACCAGAAGGTCATCGGTATATATGAGGTGGGTGACTTGTGGCTCGACTCTCCTGAACAGCGGGACCAGCCTCCCATTAGGTACCGCTATGTCTATCAAGCAAGTGAAGTACTCCATGACAAGCATAAACAGGTAAGGCTATAGAGGGTCACCTTGCGGAGTCCACGATTGCTTTGGAAGAACCCGTACGGGGTACCCTGGATGAGGACATAGAAGGTGGGAGTCGTGATGTATTCCTGAATGCTTGTTATCCAGCAATCATCGAACCCCATAGCAGTAACAGGTGGCACAGAAAATCCCTATTGACCATATCATAGGCCTTCCTCAGATCCAGCTTCACACGCCTTCTTCCCTCTTGGTTTGTTAAAGCCCCTCACCATCTCATGTGCAAGTAGGCTATGCTCAGCAATCGATCTCCCCTTAATAAAAGTCGTCTGGTTCGGAGAGACTATGTCCTGCATGATCCCTCCATACGCTGGCACATGAGGTACATAATTATTTTGTAGAGGTAATTACAGCACGTAATAGGCCTGAAATCTGCCAGCGATGTCGCACCCTCCTTCTTTGGCACAAGTGTTAAGAAGGTGTGGTTCAGCTCCTTCAACATCTTCTCCTCGGTAAAGAACTCCTGAACCGCCTCGAGAATCGGGAACTTCAGAATATCTCAGTGGTGTTTGTAGAACCCACTGCTAGAACCATCCGGCCCTGGAGCTTTGTTGGGATCCGCCTTCATGATTATAGCCTCCACATCTTCCATAGTAGCAGGGGCAAGTAGAAGGCTATTCCTATAGGGTGTCACCAACCTCTTCGTAATTACATCCGGGTATGCAGACAAATAGTCAGCCTAAAAATATAACTCAGAGTTGTACCTGACAGCCTCTCCTTGGATCTTTGACGGCTCTTCTACCAGATTACCTTCCACATCGAGTAGCTGAGAAATATTGTTCCGATGTTGTCTAGTCTGAATGATATCATAGAAGAACTTGGAGCAACGGTCATCATCCTTAAGCCAGGAACATTAAGTGCACTGGGCCGCACAAATCTTCTTCTGCAAATGCAGAATATTGACTTCCCCGATCAACTCCTTCTCTCTAGCCGCTAGGTCCCCGTTCATCATATCAGATTGCATGGAATGCTGGATGGTCTGTAGCTCTGCCCTCTTATCTTCTAGTGAGGTCTTTGGCAATCCCTTCACCCAGCTCCGAACATCCTTCTTCGTGGACTTGAGCAGATGAACCATACGATACCGAGCTAAACCCGCCTGGTGGCTAGTATGCCCCTCCGTAACAGCCTCCAAGTAACCCTCTAAAAGATACCAGCTATTGTTGTACCGGAAGGGGCGCAACCTCATAGTAGGCCGGTCTATAAAGCCAACCCTAATGGGGAATGATCGCTCGTTCCAGCGGCCAAACCCACAGCCAAAGAATTGGGGAAGCGACGGAACCACCCCGTTGTCCAGAGCTCTATCTAACTGGCAAGTAACCCTGTTACAGACTACTTTGTTATGCCATGTCCAGATATATCCCGAGCGCGACAGTCCCTGAAGCCCCGCCTGGAGAATGCATCTCTCGAAGTCATACAAGATCGAATCTGGAACCGATCTGCCACCCACCTTTTTCCTCTATTAAACAGGGTGTGAAGTCACCCAATAGGAGAAGCGTAAGATGTGAGGAGAGTTAGCAGCGGGAGCTACTCTGGATATATCACTCCACAAGGCTCCTAACACCGCCTTTCGTTGTGGCCGTACTCCGCTCCCAGCAAGAAGCAAAAACCACCCTTATTCATGAAAGAGATGGTAATCAGCTGCTCCGACATCAAGATCAAGTCTCCATCCCAACTCTTTGAATTTCATCTGACCCAGATCCTTGCCATGTCGCAAATTGCCAGGTTGTGGAGTTAGACCCAATGGGAGGGGGTCCGGCGGGCAAGTGTCTTTTTTTCTTTAATCTTTGTCTCCAGCAGGACAGAGATGTCACACTTCTCCTTTTATAAGACCCCACATATCTTCCATCTCCTAACGAACACGCACCCATCAAGTTCCAGGTGATTATCGCTATTAATTATTAAGGAAGAGGTTCCCCTTTACATCACCTAGACTGGTAGCGGGGGTGGTACCACATCCATCGCTGTCATATCCTCCTCCACCCCAGCAGTAGGGGCACGATGGATCGCCGTTTAGGAGAGCATCAGAGCCCAAGCCGGGTTGTCCATACATAGCGCCTGACTCCTATCAAGGGAGTCCCCCATCCCTTGGGGGACCATCTCGTAGTGGTCCAGCACGTCTCTTCCTGCTGTAGACTC
>JANAVB010001110.1:0-40897 GCA_029216955.1 Iris pallida
AGAGTACCTGGGTAGCATATGTTCGCTGAAAAGGACTTTTATCTGCATTCAGCTGAACAAACAAGAATGTCAGATCACGAAAACTTGAAACTCTTTTTGAAGGAACTAGTGAATAAATGAGCTAAACTTAGTATACAAGAATGACACTCCAAAACAACGATATGCTCATGTCATGTCCATGCTAGAAATGTGTGGCCATGTATAGGACATGAAAAATTCATTCCAAAACATACATTATCACACCAAAATCAGAATTATTTCCGTATTGAGCCATGTCATGTCCGTATCCGTGCAATATAGGTCGTAGGAGTTTATAAGTTTAACATAAACTAGAGAATAGCCCGTAGAAATTATAAACTAGTACTGTCTCACAATCTTGTCAAGTATAATCCTGCTAACCAATATTTAAAGTTTTTACATAAGTACAAAGAGAAAAAGTCAACATAAGAAAACCAACAACTATAATGCCTATAGCAATGCCTAGGAAATATATTTAAAAAATATGAATATGATGCTATTGTACAAAATATCAGAACTCTATTTTGATCCAAAAATAATACAATAAATATAGCTTCATCAGTGACAAGAAAGAAACCAGTGCAACTCTATCAGAATGCATATACTTTTAAACCATCCCATGTATATGTGATATTGATTTTCATATGATGTCTCCATCTATATCATTGTGTTTTGCAGAAGCTTTCTTTCTGATGCAAATCCCAGTGACTTTAATCAACATATCCCATATTCCAGTTTTGCTACGGAATATTACAAGCCACTATAAATTGATTGTCTCATGAAAAAGAGAGAGAGGGAAAAAATTACAGGCACCAGTTAGATTGATCCCTGTAAGTACCAACTTATTGGAGATGATGTCTACTCAAACTTCATAGGTAATATCTTCTAATGATAAAGATTACAGAGTTACATGTTATCTGTACACATCGTGGGGGAGACTTGAAAGATTAGTCATACCAAACAATAGAGTGCTTACTGGTCCCAAATGAAGAGACAACTAAGATACAAATAGAACAGAGGTCTTGTACAGTGTCTCCCAATTTTTTTGAGATAGGCTTGAAAATGTTCATTATTTGCACAAGTTTGCATTTCTATCTCAACTGTTTGCACATCTTCTCATTCTCATAACAGCCACTATGAAACTTCATTGACATCAACACTATCAAACTCTCAAGATCAGGTCTTTGGTCCACTAATTCTTTTGAACTGTCTGGAAAGGCATCGGGATATATTGCTGATAGTTTTCCTTTACCCCAAAAAAAACACAAGTTCACAAATTGATAGTACATACTATTCTCCTACTAATATTTGGTTCTGCTATCATAATAACAAGAGAACAAGATGGAGTCCCATCTCTATTAGTTACACGAGTCATTAAAAGGAACTAATGCACACTGCAGTTGATTGCCCTTTAATTCACATGAAGAGGGGGAAAGAAGAGGGTCTGTTGTGCAGAAGTGTTGTAATCTGAGTAAAATTTAACAGAATCGTCAAATTGTTCCTTAAATATATGGAATACCTCAACGTCGTGAAGATGTGATCTAGATCTGACTTGAGGGACTTCAAGAGGCATGTATTTCTCGAGAAATTGCCAAAAATATCAGCAAAACACCTCTCTGAGTATTCGTTGAGATTTCACAAGACTGCATTATTGTCTTGCAGTCTTACATATCTGCAAATGAGAATATATATATATATATATATATATATATATATATATATATATATATATCATACACGACAAATTCATGTTGAAATCATAATAATGCTTAGCCATATGTAGAATGGCTCATACAAGGATATTTATGATCACTATATCAAAAAGCTACCCTATTTTCATGGACTAAATTCTCCAAAAAATATCAGATTGGCAATTTAGAATTATACAACTTCTGACAGGAATCAAACAGTCTACTAAATTTTTGTTGTAAAAAAACTATGGCAAGAGAATATATGGAACCAACTAAACATATAGCTAAACAGTCTCCCTGGTGATCTTTGTATCCAAATTATGCAACAAAAAAAATCACAAGAAAAACCCTGAGCACAAAGAATATCTTTATCATCAGCCATCGGTTGGAGGATATGCCATTAAGGTACTTCAGCAGAGCACCTTGTTCTCCCTCCATGTTTGCTAATGTGTCATCCATATTCTCATCTATCTTGTAATGTGTATCATGTTAGATAGAAACAAAAATCTTCTTCCTGGAGCCAAACGAGCAATAATTCATTAAATCAAGGTGAAACAAAAAGAGTAGAAAGACCTAAAACCCAGAAAACCTCACTGATAGGAAGCAACAGTTATGTTGGATGATCACTCAAAACAAACTGCAAGGGGCAATATACAAAGCCTGGGGGCAACTGAACTATATATTAGAACTTGAGCCTTGTCAAGCTAAGTAATGAGCCTGGGGCCAATAGAGCTATATATTTGAACTTGAGAGTTGTCAAGGGAAGCGGTGCTTTAACTCAACATGGAATATAACAACATACTGATTTATTCATCTTATTTTACTTAATCAATTTCCACAAATGAATCTATTCGAATGAGTTAAAAAAAATGCCTTCTTTTACAATCTGCACATGCGTTCATAATGACAGTCAACCAACATAGAAACAGACAACTAGTGAACTACAGTAAGAAATTAATCCATCTCGACCCTCGCCTTCAATGACTTAAGTTGGTCCATCTAGACAATATTATGAAGAATGGATACAAACAATGCCCTAAATGCAAGGATCTCAGCTCCCAAATGCCATAGCATGAGATGATCAAGACTTGATTTTAAGAATTGATAGTACAAATAACATGAGCATAAATTTTTTAATTCTGATTGAAAAAAGAAACAAACCTGATAGCAAGTTCTCCCTGTTCAGAAACCATTGTAGCTAGTTGTGAGAAGATGTCGCTAAGCTCATGAATGGTTGATTCAACATTTTGAAGAGCCTCTGCTCTGTGTGTATGTATCCTGTATTGGAACCATTTATTGCTGTAGCAAAGGCTGGGTGGATGAGGAAGGATCTCCATTCATGTTCTTCCTGGCAACCTAGAAAAATATCACTAGCACATATACGAAATTAAACTACTATATTGCACACAAATAAGAGGTTGTATGATGACATTCTAACTTTATTACAAGACATAATCCCTCTTTAATGAAAATCAGGTGGTTGTCACCCATCGTTCTTCTCAAGAAAATAAAAAATAAACTTTTAACAAAAGAATATGGTCAACTGTAGCAGAATGCAAATTTAAGGTTGAAATTCTCAGTTATATAACCTCTCCTACATGTTGATTTATACAAAATAATCTCTCCTATATGCAAATTTAGGGTTGAAATTCTCAGTTATATAACCTCTCCTACATGTTAATTTATACAAAATAACCTCTCCTACATGCAAATTTAGGGTTGAAATTCTCCACACAACTTCAGGGCCAGCCATGGGGAGTTTGGGTTACCCTAACTATACTAATTTTGGTTGAACCTAAATTAAAATAAAAATAAAAAATGATACTTGTGTGTATGAACTTAAATTAAAATCATCAATGACATTTGTTTTGATAGGCTACAGAAAAGATGTCCCATTAAACCACAGAATACCATGTTCGATAACCAAACTCAAACTTTCATATACTAGAGGATACTAAAGTAATTATATGTAGTTTCAAATGGGTTACCTTGATAGAAATATGGATCAGGAAATCTTGTCTACTAACTGATATGGCCGTTAAATCCTAAGTTATAAATTTTCGACAAAAATTGAAAGAAAGCATTGAATTTCAAATATATGCACAATGTCAAGCTCACAACATGTAGAGGGGCATCGTAAAATGCACAACAATGCCAACTACGATGCTACAACAACTTGTTCTCACCACGGTCTCGATGTGTCTGCATACTAGTGCTGCCATGACCGTACTGCAATGTTCCACAACATACTGCAGCATTGGAAAATTATACTATTTTCGTTCCCGCAACCACAACAGGATGTCGTAATTAAAATACAACTGTTTGCCCCCCACCGATCAAATTTTGGGTACCTCTGACCAATTGTTTTTTTTTGCAAAATCGAAGATTTACGCATGTGGATCATGTAATTGCAATTAAAAATTCATCGAAACCAAACCCCAAATCAATGATACATGCCTTCGGCATAGAAAGAATCCATGATACTATAGGAATCAAAATTGGAAAATTAAGCATGTTAATGGTATAAATATGACTCGATTTCTTCTCTGTTTCTCTCTGAATCATGAATCTTAAAATCAATTACTTTGGTTATTTGGCTTTAAGCACAAGATATAGGCTTGTAATGTTACGTACCTCTAGGTGTTGTTTGGAGAAATTCACAAGCCTTTCTCAAAATACCCTCCTCAAACTTTTACAGTAGTATTTCATCAAACACACAATGTGCCTCAGGTTCTCCTCTAAATGTCGCTAGTCCATTGCTTGGCAGAGCCCAACCAAGAAGGTCGAAGATATAAGCTTTAAGATCTCCACATATTCGATGGTGGCAGGCGGGTGCAGAAGCTGGGAACGGTGCCATAGTGAACGATTACATCGCACGAGGAGGTGCTCGGCTTCACGGGAGGCGACGAAGAAGAAGGAGCAGCAGGGGTTGGAGTAGGAATCGTTGGCGGAGGGGTCCATTACAGTGGAGGGCATGGAATGACAGCAAGATCGAGTGGTTACAAAGGAGAAGGAGGAGCAGGATGAGGAGGGGTAGGGATTGGAGGAGCGTTTGATGTGGATGAAGAGGGGGCGGCGGCCTCGGCCCGCTTGGGACATCGCTCGAGAGATTAGGATAGGGGTTTTTTCCCTTTGAAGGATGGATGTATTTGGGGATTATGTGCGGGATGGGAAGGTGTAAGTGCAGTAGAGGATTTGCCATAAATAAATTATCATTCACGGCGTGCGTAAATGCATACCGTAAATAAATTATCATTCACGGCATACACAAATGCGTATCGTAAATAGTATCATTCACGACGTACACAAATGCAAGCCGTAAATAAGTTATCATTCACGGAGCGTAAAAATGCATGTCGTAAATATGTCTACAACGACGACTTGCATATCAAATACATCATATCAAAGACAAAAAATAACTCTTTTACGGCTTGCAGATTTGCGTGCCGTAAAAGCGTGTCATTTACGGCACGCAGCAACTGCGCGCCGTAAATGCTACATTTTCTTGTAGTGTTAATTCGACCTACCTCGAATAAAACACCATACGAACTTTGGTTTGGAAGGATTCCAAACATTTCTTATTTCAAAGTTTTTGGATGTCGTTATTTTATCCTGAACACCATGGACAACTTGGGTAAGTTCGACTCTAAAGCAGACGAAGGGATATTTCTCGGATATGCTGCTAAGAGTAAGGGATATAGAATTTTCAATAAAAGGTCTATGATTGTTGAAGAATCTATTAACGTTACTTTTGATGAGCTCAATAGTCACAAATCTAGCGACAGTGATGATGAATGTGTACAAGCAAAACCGATAAGAGTCCTGTGGAAGATCTGGCTCATAAATTTGAATCATTAAAGTTCTTACCAGATCATCCAGAGACACTCATCATAGGTGATATATCAAAAGGTGTAAGTACGCGCTCCTCTCTTAGAGATTCTGAAATAGCAGCAAATATAGATTTCATTTCCCAAATAGAACCTAAGAATATAGAAGATGCCTTTTCTGATGAGTTTTGGATTAATGCCATGCAAGAGGAACTAAATCAATTTGAGAGAAACCAAGTTTGGAAACTCGTTCCTAAACCTATTGGTCAATCGATAATTTGTACCAAATGGGTGTTCCGAAATAAACTTAGTAAAGATGGACAAGTTCTATGCAACAAAGCACGTCTAGGGGCACAAGGTTATAATCAAGAAGAAGGTATTGATTATGACGAAACATATTCTCCTATTGCTAGACTAGAAGCTATCCGTATATTTTGTGCATTTGTATATTTTAATGATTTTAAATTATTTCAAATGGACGTGAAAAGTGCATTTTTGAACGGATTTCTAAAAGAAGAAGTTTTTGTAAAACAACCCCTTGGCTCTGAAGATTTTTAAAAACCTGATCACGTCTTCAAGCTTAAGAAAGCACTCTATGGACTCAAACAAGCACCTCGTGCTTAGTATGAACGCCTAAGTGCCTTCTTACTTGATAATGGTTTTTCAAAAGGAAGAGTTGATACAACTTTGTTTATCAAATCTTTAAATGATGACATTTTTCTTGTGCAAATATACGTTGATGACATTATATTCGGTTCTACTACTGAAAAACTTTGTCAAGAGTTTGCTAAGTGTATGCAGAATGAATTTGAGATGAGTATGATGGGAGAGCTGAACTTCTTCCTAGGACTCTAGATCAAACAACACTCAAAGGGAACATTCATCAATCAAGCCAAGTATACGAAGGACATACTAAAAAAGTACGACTTCGATAATGTAAAGCCTATCGGAACTCCAATGGCTACATCTACAGAGCTTGATACTGATGAAAGTGGAAAACCTGTCGACCAGCGTAAGTATCGAGGTATGATTGGTAGCTTATTATATTCATCTGCTAGTCGCCCTAATATTATGTTCAGTGTTTGCATCTGTGTACGATATCAGGCAAATCCTAAGGAATCACACCTAAGTATCGCTAAGCGTATCTTCTGATACCTTAAGGGAACTTCTACAGTCGGCTTGTGGTATCCTAAAACCAAATCCTTTGACCTGATAGGTTACTCGGATACGGATTTTGCAGGATGCAAAGTAGACCGTAAAAGTACCAGCTGTACGTATCATTTCCTAGGAAAGGCCTTAGTCTCTTGGTTTAGTAAAAAATAAAATTATGTAGCATTATCAATTACTAAGGCTGAGTATATCGCCGCAGGACTTTGCTGTGCTCAAATTTTATGGATGAAGCAAACCCTAGAGACTACAATCTGCACTACACTAAGATTCCCATTTATTGTGATAACACTAGCACTATTAACCTGACTAAGAACCCTGTATGTCACTCACGCACAAAACACATTGATATTCGTCATCACTTTTTACGTGATCACCAACAACACGGCGATATCTTCCTAGAGTTTATTGACACAGATCATCAACTAGCAGACATTTTCATAAAACCACTGGCTGAAGACTGATTTAACATAATGAGGCGAGAGCTCGGCATACTTGAATTTTCAGATTCATAGTGTAGTATGGTAATTAAATTTATTTTTATGATTCGAAACTTCATAATTTATTTAACGAAAATTATTTTGGGTACAAGCCGAAAGGGTCCTTTTGTCATACAGGTGTAAATAGCCTGAAACGACACGGTGCACTAGTCTTCGGACTACAGCTAGCTGGGATCCGGCCCCTACAGCTAACCCAAAGTAATAGAAGTTATTAAATGAAGAAGTCAACAGTCATAAATTCAATTTTTAAAACCACTACTGCATTTATGGCATTGGAAATACAAGCAGCCGAACTCGGACCGAACTCGGTCGGCGCTGTTCAGCTTCCAGAACCGAACAGCCGACCCTAGCCCTATTAATACTCCTTTTTCCTTCCACTTTTTCACACAACCAAACCGAGAATTAGCCTTCTTTACTCCCAAGAGCTCTTCCTTCTCCTTCATTTCAAGCTTCTCAGGAGTTTGTGGGATGTTCCTCTCCATCTTCTTCCTCTTTTTGTCAAGGTACTCCATTATCTCCTTCCTCTCATTTATGGCACCCAAGAGTCAGAAAAGAAAGGTGGATTCCTCACATGCAGGATCTTCCTCTTCTGACTACGTCCCTACTAATGTATTCAGTCCAGCTAGACCCATAGGTTCCGATGATTTTGATTCCGGTCTTTTTCTTGACAGAATTTTTGGACTTGGGTTTGATTCCTTTTCTGATCGTAGAATATGTGCTGAAGCGCGTGTGAACTTTACTATATTTTTTGAATATGCTCCCACATTCGACCGTCTCGACTTTTGTGACTTTTTTGAAGTAGCCGAGAATATCTATGATAACGATGTCCGTACGTTTTACTGCAACTTGCAAGTAAAACCTAAAGAAAATTTCTATTCTTGCGTTGCTGGGCAAGAACTAGAATTCAGCGCCACCGACATCAGTGAATACTTCCATGTTCCTGATCTAGGTGAAGCATTAGTGGATATCCATCACATCCAATTCCCTGAAGGTGTCACACTCGATTCCTTCAAAGAACTTCTTTGCCATCCCAGACCTGTTCCCAAAAGAGTCTATTCTAAACATCTTAACCAAAACTTCTATGAACTTCATAGGTTTATTTTCTCTGTTCTTCTTCCGAAGAAAGGATCCTCTGATGAGATTACTTTCTTGGAGTTATCCGCCATGTATCATATCCACTTTGGCATTCCATTTTCTGTTTCCAAGACCATGATTGCTTGGATGCTGAACTGCAGAAATGCAGGACGCAACCTCGTCTATCCCATGCATTTGGCCTCTATCTTTCGAAGGTTTGAAATCGATCTTTAAATCTGTTCTTATTCCTCCACAGCCATAGAGCTCAGTAGGTCTAGGCTATACCCTACTCCTCCTCTGCCTCTTGGTGCTGAGCCTGTTCCAAATGCTGACCCTGAGGCTTCTCCTTCTGATGCTGTTGCTCCAGCCCCTGCTCCGGGTTTTGACCCTGGATTTTATCAGAGTTTTCATGACTTTGTTGCCCTCTCCGCGCAACTTCATCTGAGCTATCTTGACTCAGAGTTCGGCCACATCACCCAGGCTCAGGTGTTGCGGAATGGCATTATTAATCTCTACTGGAGTCTCTTCCATGACCCATCACATCCAGTGACCATAATTTCTCACCTCGGCTTCCCAGGACCCAGGTTCGAAGATGAGACGACTTTCCCTCACTTCGATCCTACTGCTGCATATTTTTCTTCGGATGCTCCTGGCGGTGACGACACTCCTATATGATGCGGACTTGAGCTGGTGGATTGTGGTTAGGGCTGATAGATGATAATCTATGATGTAGTTTTCTTTTATATATAAACTTTTCAGTTAGACATTTTATTAGCACTTTTTGTGATGATGATGATGATTGTATCTTTCTTTTTATGCATGATTTTTTCAGTCTTTTCAGTACTAGTTATCTTTTGTGTGGAACTGTTGTTATTTGGTGAATTGTTGTTATCTCTTTAGTATCACTCTGTCTGTTTGATGAACGTTGTTGGCTTCACACATTATATGGGAGCCAAAACTATTTTTTATTGACAAAGGGGGAGAAAGAGTACCATACCAAAATCAATAATCAACAATCAAAGAAAGACAACCATAACCATTTTTTTAGGTAATTCAGGTAATTTTATTTGTTCTATTTTAGATATATTTTGGTATTGACTCAAGTTTGTCAATTATCAAAATGGGAGAGATTGTTGGCCCATTCCATGGTCACACCCGATTTTAATAATCGACATGAACTTAAGTCAATACACAAAATATACGAACTGCTGCTAATCATTTCAGGACTTGTGAAATCAATATCAACAAGCGAACTACTACATCATCAAGCACGTAAATCATCAGTCTGAAGCTTACTTTCATTGGAATCTAGTCCGAGTCATTTTACAATTTATTATGTATTTTATTTTTATTGAGTCTAGGATATAAATTGTAAGATCGACTAGCTAATATTGGCTTAGGTTAATTTTAGTCCACATTTCTATAAAGCCTACCTATTCATACTCCATCCACCAAAAAGTTCAAATCTATTTTTGCAACAGAATTTGACAAATGTTCAATATTTTCTTAGACAGAACTCAAACCGAGTTTGGCCTGAGTTCGGTCCGTACTCTGCCCAAGTTCGGTCTGTTTAAATTCAAATATTTGTTGCCTCCAAATCTGCATGCAACGTTCATATGCGAAATCTTTTCATCAGAACTCTGCCAGAACTCTGCCCGAGTTTGGTTCTAAAAAACACCTATAAATAGAAGAGAGTTTTTCATTTCAAATCACTCATTCATTCTTCATCTTTTCTTCTCTATTCAATAAATGTTTTCACCCGATCAAAAGTTTTTATATCACACCTACACTCCTCTTAGCCAAAAGCCAGTAATATCTATTTCGATCTAGAATCTTTTGGTTCTTAAGAGTTGTAAAGAGGTTGTTCAAAGTACAGAAATTATCTCTATTGTGGAGCCGGTCGTGCGCTCGTCACCAAGCACGGTGTTGTGAAGTTGGTCGTGCACTTGTCACCAAGCACGGTGTTGTAAGAGACTGCAAGCTCTCAATTAGCTTGTGCCTTAGTAGATTAACATCGAGCAAGAGTACTCGAGACTGGATTAGTCCTCTCAGAGGGATACCAGTATACATCGCTGTGTCACTGAGTTTGATCTCTCTATCTCTTGCTATATTTATTGACTGTCTCTTACTTACTGCCATAGTTATCTGTGTAATTTTTAAATTGGTGATTATTTTCCGCTGTACTCACACTCACTCCATTCACCCTCCTCTAGAGGTACTCAACGGTCCTACAGAGACATCTTCGATAGAAAAAAGAGAAGATCGCGATCATGGCTGGTACTCCTGCGAAAAGTCATGAACACCGACACTTGGAGAGATTACTTGGTCTTACAAGATAAAAAAATACCATATAACTGAATATAAAAATATTATATATAGGTAAAAATAAAATATTCTGGATCACAATATGGCCCAGTATACTATCATCGAAATAGTGGACCAGACCTACAACTAAACAAGGATAAGGCTTCGCACACTGTTTCGTGATGAGACACTATCCCATACCATGATCAGAATGAAGTATGATAAGACATCAAACGTTCTACTATGAATATGCAATTAAGAACAAAACTTCAATGCATGAGCACTATGGCTATAATGGGATCGGCATAGTCCCCACTTGGAGTACCAGGGAACAAGCACATATCGTTCTGCAAACATCAGTGACCAACCTGAGAGGGTCATTTCACACTGTATCTCCAAGGGAGCTTCCGGGTTACTAAAAGGGAATGTGCAATCGTAGCCCATACGCGAAGGACTGTTCTTTCTACCCTATGCACCTATCTATGTCGTATCCACGATACGGTATCTCTACTAACTGCCAAGTCTCCTAGCATGCATATATTTTGCAATTATACCTAACGCATACACACTGGTGATCATCCAGCAAATAAGTTTCCTCTATATGCTACTCACAACTCACACTCACACCTCGTGGCGCACTTGTGTTAAGGTTAATGAAATACTTACTAAATAGGAGATAGTCCATTAACTCTAATTCCATATACACAATTTAATGGTAAGCATTGAAAGTATGACTAACACTCTTGCACCATATATATAACTTGGAAGCACAATAAAATAAAGCATAAACAGATATCATGGATGCAATTGGATGAACTAAAAGTAAATAAACATTAAATATAGCTTACATATGCAGTAAATATGGTAAGGTATCTTGTCTGGTGTTGGTTAGATTATTTGACATGTTCCGATTTGTCCACTAGCAACGGTCGATGTAAAAGGGTCCAAATTCATGAGGAAATAGGAACGCACGATTAGTCATGATCGAGATTTAACAACTAAGGAATTTGTGAAAATAAATACATATGTTATCTTTAGAAAATAATTATAATACTTAGAAAACTATATTTTATTTGTTAAAATAGTTTAGACAAATATTCAAAAATCTAAAAATTGTTTTAGGCTAAAAACTATATGTTTGTCAAAATAGTATTTTTAGGAAGAAAGATTATGCTTTTATTAGTGACAATATTTTAGATAAATATCTTGGAAATCTAGCAAATCATCTGTTAGATTATATTTGTAACTAATGTAAATATGGCCCATAAGCCCAATCGTGTAAACACTATATATATTGTAATCAGCCCCACCAATAAAACAAGGCATTATTATTTGCTACATGGTATCAGAGCATCCAAAAAAACCCTAGCCGCCAAAACCTATACACCTCCACCGGATTCCGGCGCCCGATCCGGCGCCCCTCCTCCCGGCTCGACCAGCGGCTCCCGTCTATCGACCCGCGGATCCCGGCGCCCGACTGCACCGGCCGGCCCTTACCCACGGATCCTGCACCTGACCGCGGCAACCCCGCTGCCGACCACCGTACGCCGCCCTCTCCCACACCTGACTGCGCCAGATCCGACGCCCACTACTAAAATCTGTCAAATCAGCGATGCCTTAGGACGTCACTAAATAGGGAAAATACGTCGCTAATATCGATTAGCGACGTTTGCACGTAGTCGTGATTAACCTAGTCGCTAAACAACAAAACGTCTCAATGCGTCGCTATTACGATGACACTCAGCGACGCGGACACGTCGCTAATTCAGCGACTACCAGCGACGTAAAACGTCATCATTTACCGACGCAACCTAGCAACGTTGAGCGACTTGACATGCATCGATGCTGACCTGGCTTGAGAGCCAAATGGCGATGTTCTGCGACTTTACTACGTCGCTATAGTACCGACATATAGCGACATTTAGCGACGTCTTACGTAGCGACGTTTAGTGACGATCAGCGATGGTATTCATCACAGTTAGCGACGTTGTGATACTTACTTAGCGACGTTACCGTCGTCGCTGGACGTCGCTGAGAGTCGCTGAACGTTGCTAATCTTGAAAAAAAATACAGCATTTGCAGCATCCCCTGCAGCATTTGCAGCATCCCCTACACCATTTGCTACAACAACGACGGTGTGTATCACGAACACAGTATCAAACAACACAGATATACATAATCACGAACACGTTTGAAGCACAATCTCATCAATCAACACAGATATATGAAAATTTGTAACAACAATGTCAAACATAATGGTCCACAACTTAATTGCCAAGTATGGGAACGAATGGCTCAGAACACAACCCAAAATTTATTCTAGCATACATTAGTGTGAATCATCCATGTTCTGTACATATGGTGTAGTATATGTTCTTATTGTATCTAGTATCTGAAGAATATAACAGAATCAAGATGAACTCACATAATGTAATACTAAGACACCATCTACTACTATATAAGATATAGTGATAGGTTGTCGTATCATCATTGCCGAGGGATGAGGGTCGGAGGACAAATACCGCTCGAGTGAGCCAAAGGCATGCAGCCACTTCCCTCCCTCTCTCACGCTATCAACGTCACAACTTTAACATCTCAAGTTCTGATCAAGCATCTTCCTTCTCCTCTCCTCCACCATGGCTCTGGACTCATCTACTCCTCCCTACTTCCCTTCTTCTTATTTGACTCTCTCAGCCAAAGGCATCTTCCTTTTCCTCTCCTACATCATGGCTCTGGACGTCGCTGAGGGTCGCTGAACGTTGCTAATCTTGAAAAAAAATACAGCATTTGTAGCATCCTCTGCAGCATTTGCAGCATTTGCAGCATCCCCTACACCATTTGTTACAACAACGACGGTGTGTATCACGAACACAGTATCAAACATCACAGATACACACAATCACGAACATGTTTGAAACACAATCTCATCAATCAACACAGATATATGAAAATTTGTAACAACAATGTCAAACATAATGGTCCACAACTTAATTGCCAAGTATGGGAACGAATGGCTCAGAACACAACCCAAAATTCGTTCTAGCATACATTAGTGTGAATCATCTATGTTCTGTACATTTGGTGTAGTATATGTTCTTATTGTATCTAGTATCTGAAGAATGTAATAGAATTAAGATGAACTCACATAATGTAATACTAAGACATCATCTACTACTATATAAGATATAGTGATAGGTTGTCATATCATCATTGCCGAGGGATGAGGGTCAGAGGACAAATACCGCTCGAGTGAGCCAAAGGTATGCAGCCACTTCCCTCCCTCTCTCACGCTATCAACACCACAACTTTAATACCTCAAGTTCTGATCAAGCATCTTCCTTCTCCTCTCCTCCACCATGGCTCTGGACTCATCTGCTCATCCCTACTTCCCTTCTTCTTATTTGACTCTCTCAGCCAAAGGCATCTTCCTTCTCCTCTCCTCCACCATGGCTCTGGACGTCGCTGAGGGTCGCTGAACGTCGCTAATCTTGAAAAAAAATAAAAAATACAACATTTGCAGCATCCCCTGCAGCATTTGCAGCATCCCCTACACCATTTGTTACAACAACGACGGTGTGTATCACGAACATAGTTTCAAATAACACAGATACACACAATCACGAACACGTTTGAAACACAATCTCATCAATCAACACAGATATATGAAAATTTGTAACAACAATGTCAAACATAATGGTCCACAACTTAATTGCCAAGTATGGGAACGAATGGCTCAGAACACAACCCAAAATTTATTCTAGCATACATTAGTGTGAATCATCTATGTTCTGTACATATGGTGTAGTATATGTTCTTATCGTATCTAGTTCTGAAGAATGTAACAGAATCAAGATGAACTTACATAATGTAATACTAAGACATCATCTACTACTATATAAGATATAGTGATAGGTTGTCGTATCATCATTGCCGAGGGATGAGGGTCGGAGGACAAATACCGCTCGAGTGAGCCAAAGGCATGCAGCCACTTCCCTCCCTTTCTTACGCTATCAACGTCACAACTTTTCCACCTCAAGTTCTGATCAAGCATCTTCCTTCTCCTCTCCTCCACCATGGCTCTGGACCCATCTGTTCCTCCCTACTTCCCTTCTTCTTATTTGACTCTCTCAGCCACATATGATATCCACCTCAAGTGTAGAGTCGGGGGAGAAGAAGTGGGCAGGAAGATGAGGGGGAAGCAGCACAGCCGACGGCATGACCCAAAGGAAGTACAGAGATTTTCTTTAACATCCGTAGGAGAACTATAAGGATATATCTTTTCACAACATATCACCTTGTCAAAGACCCTTAATGTGACAACCACGTTACCGCGGTATCGGAAGACTAACATGTCATAATTTTCTAAGCCGTGTGTTTTGATATAATCCTCCAAACTCTTTCATGCTATGTAGTAATGCAAGATTACTACATAGGATGAAAGAGTTGGGAGGATTATGTCAAAACACACGGCTTAAAAAATTATGACATGTTAGTCTTCCGACACCGCGGTAACATGATATTCACATTAAGGGTCTTTGACAAGATGACATGTTATGAAAAGATATATCCTTATAGTTCTCCTACGGATTTGAAGAAAACATTTGTACTTCCTCTGGGTCATGCCGCCGGCTGTGCTGCTTCTCCCTCCTCTTCCTGTCCACTTCTTCTCCCCCGACTCTACACTTGAGGTGGATATCATATGTGGCTGAGAGAGTCAAATAAGAAGAAGGGAAGTAGGGAGGAGCAAATGGGTCCAGAGCCATAGTGGAGGAGAGGAGAAGGAAGATGTTGAATCAGCATTGTCTTTCGAATCGTCCTCATCAAGGCATAACGGGCTGCTCAGCGTGCCCAGCTTCTTCAACTTCTCGCTGGTTGCAGACTCGAAATGGGAACGGGTCCTCTTTGTCGGCCCAGAGCTCTGACTCGCACTCGTCGCCTCGCTACCGGTTTTCTCTCCTCCTCTGACGCGGGTCATAAGAAAAAAAAATTCGTACCTCTTCTTCACATAAACATCATTGCCGCCTTGTACTCAAGCCTCCTCGTATGTGACGCTATCCAACTTCTCGGTGCCTACATTATCACTCGAATCTCCCCTTCGACTCGTATCGTCCTCTTCTTCGCCTGTCTTTTTGCTCCCTATCTTGCAATCATCTGCTATCACCGCCGACTCATTCGACTCCTTCTTCGAGTCTTCCTCCTCCTCCTCCTCCTCCTTCTCCTCCTCCTCCTCCTCCTCGGAGTCATCGGAGAAGGAGTCGAATGAGTCGGCGGTGATAGCAGATGATTGCAAGACAGGGAGCGAAAAGACAGGCGAAGAAGAGGACGATACGAGTCGAAGGGGAGATTCGAGTGACAATGTAGGCACCGAGAAGTTGGATAGCGTCACAGACGAGGAGGCTCGAGTACAAGGCGACAATAATGTTTATGTGAAGAAGAGGTACGAAATTTCTTTTCTTATGACCCGCATCAGAGGAGGAGAGAAAACCGGTAGCGAGGCGACGAGTGCGAGTCAGAGCTCCGGGCCGGCAAAGAGGACCCATTCCCATTTCGACTCTGCAGCCAGCGAGAAGTTGAAGAAGCTGGGCACGCTGAGCAGCCCGTTATGCCTTGATGAGGACGATCCGGAAGACAATGCTGATTCAGTTTTGCCTTCCTTGGATGGTATTGATTCTGTAGATCCGTGTATAAAAGAGGAAGAGATTAGGAGTAGAGTGGACCCGGAGGGAAATGAGAGATTGGAAGCTGGGTCAATATCCAAGAAGCGAAAGAGAGTCGAGGATTCTGATTTTGATGGCATAGAGGAAGAGGTTCACGACATAACGAGAGGAAAAGGGAAGGGGGGAGATGAAGTGAGGCCGACCACGTCGAAGAGAAAGGCAGCACGGTCATTAAAGGAAGGCGAAATGTTCAACATCCTCAATAATACCATCTGGAACGACAAGGGATACTTTGACAAAGGAGACCACCATGCTGTCAGGAACATCATCTACTACTATATAAGATATAGTGATAGGTTGTCGTATCATCATTGCCGAGAGATGAGGGTCGGAGGACAGTCAACTTTATCTACGGCTACATAGTTTTTGCCTCGCCAGTCGAATGGCTGCAGGGACCATGTCGTACCGTAGATTAATGCAAATGGAGCTGGAGCCAAAATACAGAAACCAAAATACAAAATACAGAATCAAATCCCTGGGTTCGCCGAAAATACAAAACACAGTTCTAATTCATATATATTTTAAGTGTCAGAACGGATGGCTCAGAACACAACCCAACCGGAGAGGATACTCTGAGAGATCCATCTGAGTAGGACGTATACTCTGAGAGATCACCTTTACAAGAATAATATCAGTAGTGGGATAGAGTGTGTACGTCCTACTCAAATGGGTCTCTCACCGTTACAATTTTTTTCTGACAGCATGGTGGATGTGCTCCGTCAACAGATTCTTGCTCCGAGCCAAAACTTTGCCCCGGATCTCAAGTGGACATCCTTAGTGTAGAGCTCGAGTGAGAGGTTCCTGACAGCATGGTGGTCTCCTTTGTTAAAGTATCCGTGCTCGTCCCACAACCAATGTGTGATGAGCATGGATACTTTGACAAAGGAGACCACCATGCTGTCAGGAACCTCTCACTCGAGCTCTACACGAAGGATGTCCACTTGAGCTCCGGGACAAAGTTTTGGCTCGGAGCAAGAATCTGTTGACGGAGCACATCCACCATGCTGTCAGAAAAAAATAGTAACGGTGAGAGACCCATCTGAGTAGGACGTACACACTCAATCCCACTACTGACATCATACTTATAAAGGTGATCTCTCAGAGTATACGTCCTACTCAGATGGATCTCTCAGAGTATCCTCTCTGGTTGGTTGTCGTATCATCATTGCCGAGGGATGAGGGTCGTAGTACCAATACAATCCAGAGATTGACACGGTACTAATTCATATATGTAGTCCAATACAAATAGTCTAATACAAAAACAACCCAATACAAATAGTCCAATACAAATAAGTACTAATAGCTAATGAGAACCACGCAGCTCACGCAAACGCTCTGTGATATGATCACGCAACCACCTCGAAAAAGTGGGATCTTTGGCGTGAGGAGAGATGTAGTCCCTTACAAGTACTGCATGAATAGAACTTCCGGTCTCACTAGCTACCGGTGCTGGATGAATAGAACTCCCGGTCTCACTAGCAACCGGTGCCACTTCCTCCTTAACTGTAGGAGGAGCCACCTCAGCATTCACTGTTTCCCTCAAACGATGTGCTGCTCCTCGGGTCATGGGTGCCATCTGGTAAGATCGATATTCACAAATAATATAATTGTAACATAAGCAAGCTAACTAAAGGAACCATCATATAATTTGAGTACATTTTCGAAAGCAGATAAAGTACAAAAAATTCAATTTTTTGCCAAGTGTAAGAACGGATGGCTCAGAACACAACCCAAGATTCATTCTAGCGTACATTAGTGTGAATCATCTATGTTCTGTACATATGGTGTAGTATATGTTCTTATCGTATATAGTATCTGAAGAATGTAACAGAATCAAGATGAACTCACATAATGTAATACTAAGACATCATCTACTACTATATAAGATATAGTGATAGGTTGTCGTATCATTATTGCCGAGGGATGAGGGTCAGAGGACAGTCAACTTTAGCTACGGCTACATAGTTTCTGTCTCGCCAGTCGAATGGCTGTAGGGACTATGTCCTGATCACGATGTCGTACCGTAGATTAATGCAAAGTCCTTATAGCAAATGTCGTACATAGATTTCTACCTCGCCAGTCGAATGGCTGTAGGGACAGTGTCTGACTTGGTGTATCTCACCATTTTCCAAACCTATACACACCCTTGCCCAAACCATTTATTTCAGTAGGTAAAACATTCCAGGTTACTCAAGTAACCTGTCGTGCAACATTTGGTGTCAACAGCATTCCTTGTTAATTGTAACATGCATACTATCATATCCCAACTCTGCCAAAACTTGACCAACATACCCTATACTAATCATTCCATATTTCAGTAATGTCAGTGAGCTAAATCATACTCAACTGTCAAGAATACTTAGGAGAAAACTCATTCACAGGATTAGTATCCATCCTTCGTGACATAGCTGAAATTTTATAGGGCTCGATAATAATTATTAGTCAATTTATTCATCATTTCAAAACCCTGAAAATGCCCAAAAAACTCCCAGTATCAGTAAATAGGGCTCGAACCTTAAATTAGAATTCGAATCCAAGCAAAACATCAAATTGACAGTTGATATGCCCAAAAAACTCCCAATATCAGTATATAGGTGTCACACTGTGAGTCTCGTGTCCACACAGTGGGACACGACGTGTCCAAACCAACAAAATAGGTGTCATACGAACTAGAAGCGAGTCCACGCTCTCGTGTCCCCCGTAGCGAGTCCACTGTGAGTCTCGTGTCCTACGCAGCGAGTCCACGCTCTCGTGGACACGAACTAGAAGCGAGAGAGAGAGCTAGAAGACGAGGAGAAACTGGAAAGCGAGGACAGGGGATCACCTGAGGATGAGCTACCTGAGGAAGGAGGAGGAGGCCGGAAGAGGGTGATCGCCGGAGGAACGCCGCAGAGGAGGAGGCCGGAGGAGGGAAATCGCCGGAGGAGCGTCGTGGAGGAGGAGCGCGCGAAAAATTAGGGGGGAAATTTTATGAATGATCGAAAAGGAAACCCTCGCCGCCTATATGAAACATTTAGCGACGTCCTTCTCTGCCGTCGCTAAACGTCGCTGATATTTAATAAACGGCGACGCTAATTAAAATTCGTCGCTACACGTCACTATATCAGCGACGTGTACCGACGAACTTGCGACGTAGATTCCCATTTAACAAATTGTAGCCGCTAGACGTCGCTTTTAGTCGCTGTTGGCGACAAACAGCGACGTCTTAGATAAATGTCTCTAAACCCCCAAATATTAGCGACGTTTTATCTTGCAGTCGCTAAATACGTCGCTGATATGACTTATTTTGGTAGTGGCCGCCTGCCGCCGACCGTACGCTGCCTACAGCCGACCGCCCGCTCCCGTGCCTGACCAGGCCAGATCCGGCGCCGTCTGCCGCCGACCGTACGCAGCCAACCGCCGACCCCTACGCACCCGATCAGGCGCACCGACCGCGGCAGGTTCGCCATGAACCCCGTCCAGCAGCGGTCGATTCGCCGCTGACCCCGTCCATCAGCGAACAATTCGCCGCTCGTTCGGCCGATCCGTCGAAGTAGTACAAAATTTTGTACACCCGACATCCGCGATCTCGTTCGGCCGATCCGTCGGAGTTGTACTTTATTTTGTACACCCATCTACTTCCCAATACTTTCTTTTCAGGAGGTAAATCGACAAGACTCCATGTCCCATTATCTTCCAGAGCCTGTATTTCAGTTTGCATAGCCGTGCGCCAGCCTGAATCTCGCGAGGCCTGGCGATATGAAGTAGGCTCAACACTTGCAGTGATAGCTGCAAGAAAATCTCTATGTCCAGCAGTAAATATGTCATAACTTAGAAATTGTGTTAGAGGATACGAAGTACCTGAGGAAGTGACGAAAACAGATAAACTGTGGTGAAGGAGGGGACTTTTACTTCGAACAGCATTCGTCACAAAATCCTGTAATCGCACTGGCTGTGATTTCGTTCTCATTCCTCTTCCCAATACTACCTCGTCGGGCACCTCTGGCAACACTGTATCCCCTGTATCATCAGTAGTACCCGCATTACCCCCAGCAGAGTCTCCTGTCAATACTTATGTAGCTACCTGTGCATCCTCGCCACTCGGTGCCAAGCCGCCAGCAACCACTTCGGCCTCAGCAACCGCAGCCGGCACCATCCCAAAAACCTCGATATCGTCTCCCGGCACCCCAACAGATGTATGACGTGTCGTAAAAGACATCTCGCTAGCAGAGCCACACCCAGGAAATTCTTTTTCATAAAAAGTAACATCACGGAACACAAAAAATTCACCAGTCTCCAAATCATACAGTTTCCATCCCTTTTTATCAAGGGGATACCCAACAAAGATACATTTTCTACTCCTGCTAGCAAATTTATCATTTCAGGATTTCAAATCATACGCATAGCATAGACAACCAAAAATACGTAGATGATCATACGAAGGAGCCGAACCATATAAAACTTCATAAGGAGACTTAAAATACAAGATACTAGAAGGTGTTATATTTATCAAATAACATGCACCCAGAACACATTCCCCCCAAAAATCCACAGAAAGAGAACCCTGAAATCTCAATGCCCGGGCTACATTTAAAATATGTCGATGTTTTCTTTCCACCCTTCCATTCTGTTGAGGTGTCCCAACACAGGATGTTTAAAACAATATACCTTGAGATGAAAACTAATCTCGTAAACAATTAAATTCAGTGCCATTGTCACTCCGCACACGACGTATATCGGCCCCAAACTGACGCTTCACCATAGCAATGAATTTAAGAAACATAGAATAAACAGCACACTTATCCTTCAATAAAATAACCCAAACAGCTCTAGAAAAATCATCCACTAAAGTCAAAAAATATCGTGCCCCATTAGATGACGGAACACGATATGTTCTCCACAGATCACAGTGTATAAGTTCAAAGCATCTCAAAGCACGACTACTACTATCAGGAAAAGCATCACGAGTTTGTTTAGCTTGATGACAAATATCACAAGCCTTATGAGAAAACACACTACTACCAGAGAGAAAAGGTAAAGTCTGTATTACTTTATCTGAAGGATGCCACAGTCTACTATGCCAAACCTCGGAATCACTCTCTTTGTATGCCAGGATCACCGAAGCCAAAGAAGATGGAACCTCCCCTAAGAAGTAAAGTCCACCCCTTTGTTCACCTGCTCCAATCACCATCCTAGTACTTCGGTCCTGAACAAAACACAAATCAGGAGTAAATAACATATCATAATTTCTGGCACCAATCAATTGTGAGACAGAGATCAAATTGCAAGTTAATGTCGGAACATAAAGAACATCCGTCAACACCAATGAAGCAGTCAAAAATACTTTGCCTCTCAGAACAGCCTCAATAGTGCTCACATCAGGCAAAATCACAGGACAGACAAGGCCCTCAAAGCAATCAACTAAACAGTCACGAGAACCTGTCGCATGAAGAGTAGCCCCAGTATCGAATATCCAAGTGATAGAAGAATTCTTACCCATCAGACAATTCAGAGTTTGAAGAACCAGGGTTGGAAGGATTGTCGTTATCCAGCAAGCTCATCAGTTTCTACCATTGTTCACCTGAGAGTGGAGAAGGATACCCTCCATGCATCATATCCGCCGAACTTCCAGTAAGACTAGCAGGGACACCATGACCAGCAGCGGCGATATGATGAGCAACCCCTGCGCCACCAGCCCCGCGTCCCCCATCATGTCTCTGCTGTGGTGTCGGGCCTCTGCCACCACCAGCACCACGTCCGCCCTCACGCCGAGGACGAGTTTCCCACCACTCTGGATAGCCAATCTTGGCAAAGCAAGTTGCAACATTATGACCTATTTTCTTGCAATGAGTACATATCATACCTGATTTGTCCCTGGAATCGGAGGTCCTACTATTAGAAGTAGTAGAAAGACGATGTGAAGTCTTGATAGCCAGCGCCAATACCTCCTCAGCAGCAGATTGGACCTGAGATTTTTGTATATCCTCCTCCTCACGGATTGCCTGGTATGCCCAATCTAAACTTGGCTGAGGATCCTGAGCCAGAAGATTAGATCGAGTATGACCATACAACTCAGCATTCAATCCATACATAAAGTCCTGAAAGTGGTCTTCATCCCCCATAGCCTGTAGCTTTGTAGCAAGTTCACCACAGGTACAAGTAGGCAATGGGAAGAAAGCATTGGGAAGTAGATGGATGTACAAAATAAAGTACAACTCCGACGGCAGTATTGAGCGCTTAAAGGTATGGCTGGTTGTGTTCGGTAATCATCAGGTTAAGGGAATCGATTATTCAGAGACATTTGCCCCGATAGCTAAGATGCCTATAGTTAGGGCATTCTTGGCTGTTGCAACTGTGAGAGGATGGACTTTGCACCAGATGGATGTGCACAATGCTTTTCTTTATGGAGATCTGACAGAAGAAGTGTATCCGCCAGGTTTTTCGCATAGTGAACCCAACAAAGTGTGTTGTCTGCGTAAGTCTCTATATGGATTGAAACAGGCACCACGTTGTTGGTTTGCTAAGCTTGCTGCTTCCCTGATATCCTATGGATTTATTCAATCTCATTCCGATTATTCCCTTTTCTCTCTTTTTAAATGGAAGGTAGAGTTGCATATTTTGATCTATGTGGATGATATGATTGTGTCTGGTAATGACTCAGGTGCTTTAGATGCTTTCAAAAAGTACCTTAGTTTTTGCTTTCACATGAAGGACCTTGGTGTGTTGAAGTACTTTCTTGGCATAGAGGTGGCTCGGAGTACAGAAGGAATTTTTTTGTGTCAAAGGAAGTATGCTTTGGACATCATTTTAGAATGCGGCTTGATGGGGTCTCGACCTGCTGGCTTTCCCATGGAGCCCAATCACAAGCTGGCAGAATCGACTAGTCCAAAGATGACGGATATGGAGACTTATCGGAGGCTGGTTGGGAGGTTGATTTATCTATCATTTACTCGCCCTGACTTAGCCTATGTTGTGCATATCTTGTCTCAATTCTTACAGGAGCCTCGACAAGATCATTGGCATGCTGCTTTGAGAGTTGTCAGATATCTCAAACATGCACCGGGACAGGGTATTCTTTTGAAAGCTGATTGTGATCTCCGTCTTTCTGGTTGGTGTGATTCCGACTGGGCCAGTTGTCCCTTGACTCGCCACTCTGTTACAGGATGGTTGGTGTTTCTGGGAGGGTCTCCTATTTCTTGGAAGACCAAGAAGCAACCAACTGTTTTCCGATCTTCCGCTGAAGCTGAATACCGATCTCTCGCTGCGCTTGTTTGTGAGTTGAAATGGTTGAAGGAGTTATTGGTGTGTTTGGGCGTTCGCTAGGAGTCTGCTATTTCGGTGTATTGTGACAGTCAGTCATCCCTACACCTGGCTCAGAACTCGGTATTTCATGAGCGCAGTAAGCATATTGAGGTGGATTTGCATTTTGTTCGCGATGCTATTAGAGATGGCACCGTAATAGCCTCGCATGTTCCTACTTCTTCTTAACTGGCTGACATCTTCACCAAGCCCCTTGGAAAGCATGTGTTTGATTCTTTACTTCCCAAGTTGGGCATTTGTGACTTGTATGCTCCAACTTGGGGGGGTGTTAGATTATATTTGTAACTAATGTAAATATGGCCCATAAGCCCAATCGTGTAGACACTATATATATTGTAATCAGCCCCCATCAATAAAACAAGGCATTATTATTTGCTACATCATCCTAGTTCAAACTAAATTTTAATTAGATAAAAGTACGACAATAATATTTTAGATCAAAACTTCATTTAAAATACGACAATGATTGTAATATACTTAGACTTTGGAATCCAGTTTGAAATTACATATAGGGTCAAGCCCAATAACTTATTTTGCTACACATAACTTTTTGAAAAATATCCTTTATATATTTATTTAACAAACAACATTACTAAAGTTAGCAAATATAATATATATATATATATATATATATATATATATATATATTTTTATATATATATATATATATATATATATATATATAAAATATATATATATATATAGAAATATATATATATATATATATATATATATATATATATATATATATATATATATATATAAGCACACCACAGCAGCCGCCATGGTGAAGTACTCCAGAGATCCCTCCAACCCCACCAAGTCCTCCAAAGCCATGGGACATAACCTTAGGGTTCACTTCAAGAATACCAGGGAAACAGCGTTTGCAATTAGAAAGCTGCCCTTAGTCAAGGCAAAACGGTATCTAGAGGATGTTATTGCTCACAAGAAGGCCATCCCTTTTAGAAGGTTCTATAGAGGTGTAGGGCGAACTGCAATGGGCAGGGACGCTGTCCTGCTAAATCTGCCGAGTTTGTTCTGGATTTGCTAAAAAATGCTGAAAGCAATGCAGATGTTAAAGGCTTGGATGTGGGTGCACTCTACGTCTCTCACATCCAGGTGAACCTAGCCCAGAAGCAGAGGTGTTGTACATATCGTGCTCATGGACGAATCAATCCTTATATGTCATCTCCTTGTCATATTGAATTGATGTTGTCTGAGAAGGAGTCACCTATTAAGAAAGAGGCTGTGACTCAGATTGCTGAGAGGAAACCCAAGAAAGGCCAATCTCTGAGGAGTGGTGGTGCCTCTTCTTAAACAGCTACATCAGCATTAATACCACAGTTAACTTTTGCTAGTTTTAATTGAGAATTATGAGTCGGTTTTTGGTTTGTGCTATTTTCAGACATCTATTTCTGGATTTTGTTATTGCACATTTGAGTGTTTTAATCAAATTAAGGATAATTGTATATATATATATATATATATATATATATATATATATATATATATATATATATATATTTTATTATTACTGAAAATGGAAAGTGAGGCTCGAAAAGAGCATTACAACATGTTGCAGAACCGAAATACAAAAGGGCCCTGCTAACCTAGAAATTAAAAAGTCACAAGTGAGAAATCCAAAATACGCTATATCGGAGGACCCAAATATCGAAATGAAGGGAGACATTTCGAAAAATCGGGGGCCCAAAATGGCAAAGTGATTCAAACCAGCAGATTGGAATTAGAAAAAATTCAAATACGAAGGAGGTGGGGGACAGAGGACACGTGGGGTCCTCGGTAAGCGGGAGGGCATGCTGCCCGAGAAGGGCGTGCGGATCAAGGTACAGGCGCGCGAGTTCCTAGGGGAAGCTCGGCCCGAGGAGGCCTCGGCCTCTCCCCCCTCCCACGCGGAGCTCGCAGCCCAAGGAGGCGGACCGGCGTCGGGACGGCTTGCCGGGAGGGAAACGCACGGGGGCTCGCCGGAAAGAGACAGGGCTCCGGCGATCCAGCCGGCCCAGGGCGGAGAGGAGGAGCCGCCTGGGGGGAAACGGCGGAGGAGGGGGGGTGGCCCGACCACAGTGGGGAGGGGGAGGGGGGTGTCCGGCCTCCAGTCCAGGCGGGGACCTCCGGCAGCGAACGAGAGGAAAAAGAGAGATAGCCGCCGGGGGGGGGCAACTCCGGGGGCGGATGAGGAAGCCCGGGAGGGGGAGAGGCGGATAGGCGGAGGAGGAAGCCCGGGGGGGTCAACTCCGGGGGCGGACAACAGCGGGCTTGCCGCCATGGGAGGGGAGGACAACTCCGGGTGCGAAGGAGGAAGCCCGGAGGGAGGAGGGGCGGGCACGCGAGCGATGCTAGACCGGTCAACGGCGAGGAGGGGCGGGGAGCGACTGGACGCCGGCAACGTCCAGGCGACGCGGCGAACAAGGACGCCGGCCAGGGGGTATCCGTCCGGAGGCGGAGAGAGCGCCGAAGGGTGGTAGGAACCACCGAGGACGGAGCCGTCGAGAGCTCCGGCACTGGGGGAGGGAAACGAAGAGGGCTGGCCAACCTAGGACCGCCGGGAGGCTCGGACGGGGGGCAGAGGGAAGAGGACGCCGAGTTGGGCCATTGCGGAGAGGGACGGGAGGCCGCGGCCGAGGGGGAGGGCGACGACGTGAGCGGAAGGGCTAGGCAGGCCCAGGCCGCGGGAGCCGACGGGGGGTCCGCCGCGCGGGCGCCGAACACCGGGGGAGGGGGAGGGGCCGAGGAGGAGGGATGCCAGAGGGGAAGTGGAGTGGAGGGAGGGGCCACGGCCAAGGAAGAGGGCGGCGACGGCGGAAAGGAGAACCGTCGACCGGCCAGCGCTAGGGGGGGAGAGGGGGAGGGGGCACGGAGAGGCAGCCCGAGATCGAAGGGGGTGGCTCGAGAGGGGCTACCGGAGGGAGAACGGCAGCCACGGTGGGGGGAACCTGAGCCGGAGTGGCCGCTGGGGTGGCCAACGGGGGTGCTGCGACAGGGACACCGACCTGGAGTAGCGGCGGGCCGGGGCGTGGCCGCGCTGCTTGCGAGGCACCGATGGTCGCAGGCGGCGCACCGAGGAGAGAGGGGCTCGGCGGAGGCCCCGGTCGCCGGGAACGGCGGACCCGACGGCGACGAGAACGGCGGCGGCCCCTAGAGGGAGGGGAGAAAGGGGCTGGGCCGCCGCACGCCGTACACGCTCCGGCAGGAGGGCGGGGGTGGCCACCCCGCGAGAGGGGCGACCAGCAGGGGCCCGACCACTGGGGGTCGACCGGCCACCGGCCGGGGGGGTGGGGGAAAATCCCGAGGAGCTGAGGAGCTCCATCGAGCGGGGGGGGGGGGATCCACACCCACATCCAGAGCAACTTTATATATATATATATTTTATTATATATATATATATATATATATATATATATATATATATACAGGTCCCTTCAGGTGCGGTACAATATTTTACGAGAAAATACGGGAAGGCAAAGTCACGGACGGGTGAGTTGATCATTGGGAGATGAGTCCTTATTGCTGCCCATTAAATGTTTACTCTCCCTCTCTCATTATTAATATTCCTTTCCATTCTTCAGCCCTCTCTCATTATTACTATTCCTTCCCATTCTTCAGCTTTATTTTTGCTTTCCTTATTCTCTAGTCTCCTTTGGAGATAGAAACTTCGGGAAAAAAATCCGGAAGAAAGCACGACACTTAACTTGGCGACACACCGGCGAACATGGGTGGCGGCGAGGAGGGTGGTGTCCTCCTTGGCGACGGCGGGACAGAGCCTGGCACAGAAGAAGTCGAAGGTGGACCTGGACATTATGAACTCGCGACGAAAGTCGAGGTCGGGGAAGTCCGGGTGGCTGATCCGGACACACCACGCGCTTGACCACACCTTCACCCATAGCCGACGCTTCAGGTACGGTGGATTGCTGCTTCCTTCCTACTTCGGTGGCGGAGAAGCGACGCTTGTTCGTCTGCTATGGCTATTGCCGTTAGTCTTCTTCGGATTCGTCGGTGGCAGAAAAGGAGATGACATCGTGCTCTCTTTTGGAAAAATAAGAATAGATCGAATCGGTCGTTCCCATTTCCTCCGAGCTTGAATTTTTTGTCCTTGGAAGATTTGGAAAGAGAAATAGGACAAATTTTCTTGAAGAATTCATTTTAGAATTGGTCATCTTTCTCATTCCTTTGTTCATTGGAACTGTAATAGTAGTTCTAGTTTCTTTGTTTTTTAAACAAATCTAGTAATGAAGGAGTAGCTTAGTAGCTTAAGTCAAAGAGTATGGACACGAGCAACCGTGGTTCATTTAAGCAACCTTTCTTTTAAAATTCATGCTAGCAGTTCCATCCAACTAAATTTATTATTATTTTTAGCCTAGCTTCAATGTCAAATTAGTTTTTTTTTTTTTTTTGCCAATTCCACCACGCCAATAATTTTTTTGTTTTTAGAAATGTGGCGCCAGCTCCACAAGCGTCGAACATTTTTTTATTAGTTTGGCGTTATTGTGACTGGCATCATATTTTTTTATAATTTAAAAAACATGTGCGTCAGTGCCATTGGCGTCAGCCAGTCGTACTGTCGTCTGATCCGTTTTCTCATAATTTTCCAAAATATATGTTGTTCGCACAAAATTTGCCCGTTAGATTAAATTTTTTCTAAAGAGTTGAACTGAACACAACTTAGGTACACTTTGGCAAACTATTTTGCAGATTGCAACTTAGGCCAAAGTAAAAGTTCACCCAGGAAACTCAAGCTTCATCAAGAATTTCCAAAAAAATAGTAGAGTTTCATCAATTACTAACATGGTTGTCTACAAAATTCAGTAGTAGTGTATGTCATGACAACAAATAAGTTCGCAACAACTAGACAACAAATAAATTCGCTACAACTATTCCTGTGTCTTCGATTTCTATATGCCAATTGTAGAAACCTTTCTTAACCATTTGAGAAAAAGGATGAAACTTTGTCCAACTTTTCTGGGTTTTCCATGCTGAACCAGTCACTTCCGATGTCCACGGAGAACAAATCTTACCATAGTAGCAAACCATCACCTGACCAAGTAAAAGTTCATTAGCTTGCCATGAAACATTTGAAAGAAATTCCCTAATTATGATTTATGAACATTCATTGTGTTGCCTGCATCACTTTCCATACATTATCACACAGCAAAAAGCATGTTTATCACAACAAATTACAACTATGAATTGCGAAGATAATGAGCATGGAGAGGAACAAAAATTTGTAGTACCACCAACATAACTTCTGGAATAATTGTACGATGTTTGATAAAGAAATATAGCAGCAGCATCCCTTTGCAAATTCCGAAAAATGATTCACATCAACAATGATACAACAATTATATATGTATTCAGCAAATTCCTTGTTGCATCCCTTGAAAAAGTTCCAAGTCCAGGGTCATTATAAGTTGGCATGCTAGCATAAAGATCACTGGCAGACCTCCATACATTTGTGAATACATATTTCCATGTTAGCTCAATGTTTCCTCGTCCTTAACAAATTCATTGTAGAAATGTTCAAAATAAATGAAATAGTCTCAACAAATTAAAGGGAAAAAAGGAACAAAATGAAATAAATATGTCGCATGGTTTTCCAACAGAACACTTAAGAACAGCATCAACAATTAGAAGTGAAGCATATTCTCCTGAACTGGAATTCTCTGTAGTACAGAAAAGCATGGAGCACAGCTTCCCCATCCAGAAATAAGCAATGGACAAAATAAACCTTTGTAGCAGCAACACTTTTTGCTCAACTCCTTATCAACTTGATAAATCTAAAAAAATAAAATTCAAAAACACAATATTATATAACACTCAGAACACAATTAGCAATGAAATAATATTATATCAAATGCAAACTAATAGTGATTTTGTACCTTCTACATGATATTCTGCATCTCCCAAGCTTTTTTCTGTTATGGTGGATTGGGAAGATCTAAACAAAATGTAAATAAAATCTAGTAAATATAATTACTTTGGATTGAAATTTTAAAAAAAAATTATATATACTAAAAGTACGTACCGATTTTTTATATTCGGACAATTTCTCTTATCATGATTTTGTCTATACAATCCACACCTATTACATTTTCGGTCTTTGGTAGATTTTGGCTTCTTTAATGCATTTTCTTTTCCCCCCTTGAGCCATTTACCGCATCCTTTAGCACGTACTTGGATTGGTTCTTTATAAGTAGATTCAACATTACAACTCATTCGTCCTGAGAATGCAGCGCCCCCAATCGTTGGCTCGGCAATCTCACCACCAACTACAACACCACTAATAATCTCATCTATTCTATCCTTTGCACCATCCAAAGCATCTGAGTACACTTTCATTGTTTCTTGATTTGTAAGGGCTCTGTCAACCAAATTCAAGGCTTGATGAATCAAACGACTCCGGTTCAAAAAATAGGATTTGTCATCACTTATTTCTATGCCACCCTCAAGAATAACGGTCCCGTATTTTGCCTTTTTTGTCCACCTCTTTAAAATGTATTGGCTAGGCAATGATTCGAAATCATGAAATTTTTGCAAATAAGATAACACATGTCGACATGGGATCCCTGAACTTTCAAACATTTTGCATGTACATGTTGCGAAATCCAAATCCTTATCATACACAATTTCACGGGTTTTGTGATTATCAAAAAATTTTCTTTTTATTTTATACACAATTTTAATGCCCTCGTCATTCACGAGCTCAAATTTATAATTGGAACAAAGACACATCTCCTCTTGAAATTTGTGAAATATTTTATTTGTGTAGATGTCAACCATTTGGACCACCACATCATTTTGTAATTTCAATTTGGGCCTTTCCACTATATCTTTGTGATCCGATACCTTCTCATGGTGACGTAAGCGCTCAAGTCCCCTGCCAAATTGAATCATAAAATCTACTAATGAATTTTTTTTTAGACATAGCCTTTAAAGAATGAGTGAGCACTTTCCGCTCGTTGGCTACTAGACATGTTAGCCAAAAATATATGGTTCATATAACAAGAATCCATTTCTCACGTATATTAAACATACTTTCTAGCCACTCATTGGAACTCAAGGAATCCATTTCTCACGTATAATAAACATACTTTCATATAACAAGGAATCCATTTCTCACGTATATTAAACATACTTTATAGCCTTTAAAAGAAGGTTGCTTAAATGAACCACGGTTGCTCGTGTCCATACTCTTTGACTTAAGCTACTAAGTTACTCCTTCGTTACTAGATTTGTTTAAAAAAACAACGAAACTAGAACTACTATTACAGTTCCAATGAACAAAGGAATGGGAAAGATGACCAATTCTAAAATGAATTCTTCAAAAAAATTTGTCCTATTTCTCTTCCCAAATCTTCCAAGGACAACAAATTCAAGATCGGAGGAAATGGGAACGACCGATTCGATCTCTTCTTATTTTTCCAAAAGAGAGCACGATGTCATCTCCTTTTCCGCCATCGACGAATCCGAAGAAGACTAACGGCAATAGCCATAGCAGACGAACAAGCGTCGCTCCTCCGCCACCGAAGTAGGAAGGAAGCAGCAATCTACCGTCCCTAAAGCGTCGGCTATGGGTGAAGGTGTGGTCAAGCGCGTGGTGTATCCGGATCAGCCACCCGGACTTCCCCGACCTCGACTTCCGTCGCGAGTTTCGAATGTCCAGGTCCACCTTCGACTTCTTCTGTGCCAGGCTCTATCCCGCCGTCGCCAAGGAGGACACCACCCTCCTCGCCGCCACCCATGTTCGCCGGTGTGTCGCCAAGCTAAGTGTCGTGCTTTCTTCCGGATTTTGTGCTTTCTTTCGGATTTTTTTTCCGAAGTTTCTATCTCCAAAGGAGACTAAAGAATAAGGAAAGCAAAAATAAAGCTGAAGAATGGAAAGGAATAGTAATAATGAGAAAGGGCTGAAAAATGGAAAGGAATAGTAATAATGAGAGAGGGAGAGTGAACATTTAATGGGCAGCAATAAACACAGCTCCCAATGAACACCCGTCCGTGTGTATATATATATATATATATATATATATATATATATATATATATACTCTTAATATCCGGTTATACAATAAAAAATAATATTAATTATGATGATACTGTTAATAATAAAAAATAATAATCATGATAAACACTTCTTCTCCACGAATAAGAATTACGAAAGAGAAGATACAGGGAGAGAGAGAGAGGGTGAGGAAGAGAGTGGAGAGTGAGCTGGAGATCGAGAGAGAGAGAGAGATCTGGAGATTGAGAGAGGGAGAGCCGAAGAGAGAGTGAAGAAGAGGTCGAGAGGTTGAGAGGGAGAGAGAGAAAGGGAACTCACCGGGCTTTGCAATGGCTCGACTCGGTGGTGGAGACACGGTGGTCTAGGTTCTAGGGGCAGAGGTCACAATTGGGGAAATAGGCCAGATCTGACGATTGACGGAGAAGTCACCGACGAGAAGGCTCTAGAGGCACGAATTTGGGAGTAGTGGGGGCAGCTTGCCGGTGGCTCACCGGTGTGGTAGTCCTCGACTCAGCCATGGGCTGCCCATCAGCCGCCAGAGGAGTGGAGGAGTGCTGGATGCTCAGATCCATAGAGGTTGAGCTTTAGAGGCAGATCCGAGCAACCATCGTCCGCGGTGGTTGACATCGAGCGTTGGGGCTCGGCTACGTAGTCTTCGGACGTCAGGGTCGACTCGGCCGATGATACGAGGCACTTTGGAGACGGGTTTGGTTGGGTGGCAGTAGCCGGACGGCTTGAGATGAGCGGAGGAGGAGGAAGTGATGGCGGCGGTAGGCGGTGGTGACATAGTTATGATGGAGGTCGGATGGGTGGTTGGGCTTACGTATAGGGGCAGTGTGAAGCCTGGAGGCACGATGGTGCTTGGTAGTGGTGGTGGTCGCGGTTGGGTGTTCGAGGAGGACAAGGCGAAGATGGCAAGAAGGGGGGTCACCGACTGCAGCTACGACTGCATCAGGATTCAGGCGACGAGGGTGGCCGGCTAGGATTAGGGTTAGGTTTAGGGTTTGTTGTACGTGTTTTTGTGTCGGACACAATGGATGGATGGGTGGATGTGTCCGGGTGTGTCAGATACATGGAAGTTGATGTTATACATGTATTGTGGGCATGGGAGAGTGGAAAGACACTCGGGGTCGGACCGAAGGCCGTCACGGCTGACGCGATCTGGAAACGAACACGGTGGACGACACGGTAGATGGAGATATGGTGGCTCTCTATGGGGATTGAGAGATTATTTGGAAATTGGAAAAACAATGGGATGGCTCCCCTTAAATAGGTGGAAAAACTCACGAATGGCTAAGAATTAAGATGTTACAAACCCCTTTTAGATAATCTCACTATTTAAAACAATTGTGGTATAATGGTTAGTAATAAAACAATTAGGAAATTGTGACATAGTGGTATAGTGAGATTATCTAAATAGTGAGATTATACCACAAAGTTTTATATCACATTTATAGAAATAAGTTCGACTAATCTCTTGGTGTGACACATTTTATATACTCAAACAAAATAAAAATATATTTATCATATATTATATCAAAACAAAATATTTATTTTCTATATTTATTGAAGCCTATGGTAAACTTTTGTATACACAGATAAACAAATACTTTGTATATACGTATTCGTACTTAAGATATGAATACTATAAATAATAAAAAATCTATAGTAAAATTTTAGAGGGTCTCTACCCAACTTACAAGTATTTTGTCCTCGAAATTAAGAAATAACTAGGGTAGGTAGCTTGGTTGATCGGTGAGAAGATGGAAATAAAAATTTGGATAAGAAAACATTGATCAAGGGGGATGGAGCCGAATTTTAACGAAGACGGGAAATTGTTGATATCTAAAACAATAAAATCAACGGATATAGTTTAGAAGAGGATCACATACATGACATCCAAACAGTGTTTTAATTTTGATCAACGCTATCATCAAATCTATAAATGTGTAATCCAAAAAATAGCTAACAATGTCCTTAATCACAAAATATGATCACTAACCCAATATTAAAAATTCAATTATGTGTTCGATCTCATCATAACCTTTGAAATATGTAATTTAACAAAATCGTTAATACTGCTCTATCAATACGAAATTTAAATTCCTTGAAACACAGATATTATTTTCTCTCCTCCAAATGATATTTACCCTGAAGAATTTAACTCCACAAATTTTTAAGTACTTGATTTTTCTTTCTCAAATTAATTTTCGCCTTTCATAATCTCCTCAAAAATTGAAATTCAATAAATCTCCAGCCTATTTTTTTTCTTTTATTGTCATCAATTTAGTCGAAGTAAAAATTAAACTCACCTTAACATAAATTCAAATACATAATCATCATAGAAATTTAATCCTAAAAGCATCAAGAATGAAAAAAAATTCATCTTTAATAATTAATTAACCTCGAAAACTAATATTATCAAAATACCATATTTTATCATCATATGAATATTTTTCTCAATTTCATCGGTCAATGTTTACCTCAAATTCGACATGCAACTCAATCTTATATAGACCTCGTAATCGCATAATCATTATATTCAACAATACTATTAATCTCCTCTATGGGGTTTTCTAATATAGTCATATTATAACTGAAGGGTGTCATGAATTGATTCCCATCTTCGCATAAGAAAATTATTAAGGAACAAGATTTGCATAAATTATGGGAGTTTATGGGCAAATCATTTGGGTAAATAATTTAATAAGGTTGGATTCAAAGATCGTGGTATGGTTTGGATAATGAATGAGGGTTGCTAGTTAATGCTTGAAAAAAAAAATAAGGGTTAAGTAAATCAAAATAAGAATAAGTAGGAACTCATGATATATGGTTCATTGAGAGAAGATAGTCCCCTAGGTTGGAGGTACGATCAAGAAAAAGGTTCCAATCATTCGTAACTTCCAAACGACTAGAGTGTCATGATAATAGATCTAGGGTTAAGGAAAAGGATTAGTAACTCAAGACGAGGATATAGTTACATGGCTTGGTCGATAACTAACTAAACTTGTGTATATGCAACTATCGTGGCCATAAGTGGTATGACAAACCAAGGTGGGGCACTCCTAATCTAATTAGGGTGACATGTATCCATCTTGGTTTCCTATTAGGACATAATTCTATTGCTCCTACATTATGTAGCTTCCCTTCCCGGAGAATTTTTTAAGGTATTTTTTTGAATTATTTATTTGATTTAAATTATGATTTTTTTAGGATTTTAGAAATGATTATTTAGTTAATTATTACGGTAGACGACTCTAGCCATAGTTGAGTTTTGAAGTACTAGACGACTAGGATTTGTGGCACGGGAGATGTAGCAGTGTGCCTTGACTAGTGTACTAGCCATGCCCGGGGAAACCTAGCCATAGGGATGTCCTAACTAGGAAAACCAGGCCAAGTTGTGACATGACCATTATAAATAGTTAATTATTCATTATTAATATTATTTGACGTCTAGGTGACCCAGTCGTACCAAACTAGTCAAACTGGACCCGAACTGAGCCCAAGCCCATGTAGTCATGCGGTACGTTCAATGACATTCGTGTTGATATATTTTGGGTATGATGGTGTCGTATTCCGTTTTAATGATCAAATGAATATTCTCTAAGTATTTTTAATTAAATATTATAAATGTTATTATTAATTGATATTCAATAATAATTGTATATAATAGGCCCTCTTTTATTTTGGAATTATTAGACTGTACGTATTGGTATACACGCCTTTATTTGGTTTATCAAATTTCGTTATTATTATTATTATTATTATTATTATTATTATTATTATTATTATTATTATTATTATTGTTATTGTTATTATTATTATTATTATTATTATTATTATTTTTATTATTATTATTGTTATTGTTATTATTATTTTATTATTTTATTATCAATATTATTGAAGTTATTATGAAATATTACTATTTTAATATTATTGGGTATATGTGTGTGAAAATATATATGTGCATGTATATATACCAATGTATATAAATATATGTGTGTGTATGAATATATAAATATATATTAAAAATATATTAGCTGTATGCGTATGTTTATATAAATATAAATATACGTTTATAAGCGGGTATATATAATATATATATGTATATGTGTGCGTATATATATACGTATATATATATATTTATATATGAAATAAATAGTTAAAGAAAAAGAGAAGAAAACCAAACAAATCCCATTCCAGCCCATCCCTAAATCGAGCCCACAACAGTAAAAACAAACTCTTAGTGAGCTCCCCAAGCCCCCACAACTGAGAACATAGACCCGAGCCCCACCCGAGTGGTCACAGCCCAGCCATGCGTAAGCCCAGCTAGCCAATATTTTTTTCCAACATAGTAGAACTCGGAATTCCCGACCCTGTTCGACAACCGAACATCCCTTTTATATACAAGGAGAAGGATCGAAGGGTGCAGCAAACCCTAAACCTAGGTGCGCGCCACCCTAGTGCGCCGCCCTCGGCCTCCCTCACCGCCGGGGATCGGCCACCGGTCGGCCGAAGTCGCCGTCGCAGACAGCAGCGCGCGGCAGCACATAAAGAGGGCGCGACAGCAGCAGTATTATGGGCGCAATTTCAAGGTGAATTTTCTCTATCGTCGTTTTACCATTTTTCAATCTACGAAATCCTACGTAAGATAACATATACGTCTCCAAATCCCTTCATTTAGTTTTTAATCAAATGCCCTAGGTAGTTTGAGAAATCGACGACAAGTTGAGGAAAAACCTGTCTCTAACACGACAAAATTTGATTCAAGACCCCTGTATTTGAAGGCGATTTGCCACTAATCAGAAGAGAAATTGCGAAATCTATTTAAACAGTATTAGAGACTATATAAACACCATGGAAACCCTATTTTTAGTTTGATTTTATTTGGTTATTTTTGTGTTTAAAATCAATTCGAAAATTAGAAAATAATTAGGAAAACTGTTTTCAAAAAACTTGAAAAACCATCGATACGACGTGCGTCCCGCCAATTCGGGCGACATGGTCGCGAACCGAAAGCATCAAAAGTTGCGTAACGGCTTCGTGGTCGTGTGGACTTTGGCGGAATTCAAATTGGTCGCATGTGCGCGACGAATTTGATGCGTATCCGTCGAAATTCACCGTATTGTGCACTCTGCAAATTCTCTAATTACTTTGTGCACGCTCGTCAGATCGAGACAAAATTTATGCCAACAGGACTGTATCATTTTTCTGGTCCTGCATGCCAAGTTTGGTCCAATTCGGAGACAGTTGATAAAATCACCGTTTTGCGGGCCCCACGGTCCCATTCAACGGACGATTTTGTGCACGGCCCGTCGGAATCCAACTTTGGACATACGGTTGGGTTCATATCTGAAAACCAGATCCACAGACATGTAGTTTAATGATTTTAAAGACCATTAACTCTGGCACGCTTTTCGGTGCAAAGCGGGTCCAACGGCGGACATCATTTTTGCCCAAAATTATCGTTTTGCCCCTGTGTCCAGAATTGGACTTAAGGACAGGCAATCCTAGCTAATTTGACTATTCTGAGAACATAGGTAATGTTTATTTCAGCTTTCGGAGACAGTTGTGATGACTTGGATTTTCTGACTTGTTGATTGACGATACATTGTTGGTTCTCCGTGCAATCTCCAGGCAAGTATACCTTGCCGAACATATACAGTATTTACATGGTTTATCTCCCTTTATTGTATTTCTTTTCATATTGTCACATGATTCCATGTTGTGATTGATTCGTCCTTGATTGCTTTACTTGTTCTAGATTACGTGCACGTATAGGGTATTTGACATTGCTAGATTATTGGTCTTATCATGTTACCTTGCTTTGCGATTGAGTTGTCAGTTTCTGTATCTGTTCTTGACTTGACTAATCTTGACTGAGAGTATCTTGCATTATACTACAGTTGAGATATACTATAGATTGGGAGTATCTTACATTGTACTACGACCTATAGCCGATTCTTCTACCTTGATATCACTTGATTGACTTGACTTGAGACATGCCATAGATTGGGAGTATCTTATATTGTACTACGACCTATAGCATATATTGATTGATTGATTGATTGATTGATTGACTTGACTTACGACACTATAAATTGGGAGTATCTTGCATTGTACTACGATTTATAGGAGTCTACTTGACTTTGTATCTTTTAGGAGAGGAGATCGATACTAGAATTGGCTAATCTTGACTGAGATTATCTTGCATTGTATTACAGTTAAAATTTACTATAGATTGGGAGTATCTTGCATTGTACTACAAGCTTTAGAGGTTAATCGATTGATTGGTAGCCAAGTCTAGTATTACATTTCCTCACGACTCGTCGTCCTTAGATGTTCTTCTTGCAGTGTTCTTATCCTCCACATATGTTATTTACTGTCATATTAGTAGGCATGTTTTATGTATCTTGCTAGTCCTCTGAGGACCTGATGATCTCTTCAGGTAGCTGATTGCACGAGTTAGTTAGCTGAGCATGTGGTAGTTGACTTCATCTACATGATTCAGGTATTTTGTTAGTGTTATTGATTTACTATCTTTCTCGTGCTTTTATGATATATTCTGCTTATCAGCTTCACTTTATAGACTCATATCATTCTTGGAGTCTAATCGAACAATATGCTACTGGGCTGCAGACCATGACCCATACTTGTTTATTCTTGTTTACATGATTTCTGTGGATTGAGATATAGTTTAGATTAGACATGATACCCGTAACCTTGACAGCTTATATGTACTCGAGTCGGGCTGGAGTCCGCTCGATACTTAGCTGGCTTGTTCACGAGCTCGCGTCCGAAAACCGGGTGCGGGTCGTGACAAGTTTTGTGGTAGCCCATGCAGGTCAGAGCATATCGTACCGGTTACGTAACTGTACTGGTATGAGCCTGCGCAACTGACTAAACCCTTAGAAATCTTAATCCACACTGCTTTGAAAATTCTCCTAGAAATTCTCTACGTCCTTGAAAACTCTATATTTGCTCTCGAATATACTTCCTTGCTTTCCGTACCATTGATTCTCGTCCCTTTTTATTTCGAAGGGAAGAACGACCGTGCTGTCTAGGATTGATTAGAAGTTCTTAAGTTATAGAATAATATTGTTTGATTATTTAAATTTTGGTTGCTTGATAGCTAAGGGGGATTATAGATGCTATATGCCCTAGATATCGGTTGGTAGATCTGTTAGCAACTAGCTAGAAGATAATAAGTTTTTAGTGACCTGCGTTTCAAGGGAGTAGTGTGACCAAAGGTGGGTAAAAGTCCTCAAGTATTCTGAGTTATAAAACTACTAGAGAAGGTCGTAAAATATTTTTGGAGAAATTAAATTTGAGGAGACTACGGTAATAGGAGACTTTGATTTTTAGGGGTAGTCATGAAATAGAATTTCGAGGACGAAATTATTTTTAAGGTGGGTAGATTTATAGCTTCCCTTCCCGGAGAATTTTTTAAGGTATTTTTTTTGAATTATTTATTTGATTTAAATTGTGATTTTTTTAGGATTTTAGAAATGATTATTTAGTTAATTATTACGGTAGACGACTCTAGCCATAGTTGAATTTTGAAGTACTAGACGACTAGGATTTGTGGCACGGGAGATGTAGCAGTGTGCCTTGACTAGTGTACTAGCCATGCCTGGGGAAACCTAGCCATAGGGATGTCCTAACTAGAAAAACCAGGCCAAGTTGTGACATGACCATTATAAATAGTTAATTATTCATTATTAATATTATTTGACGTCTAGGTGACCCAGTCGTACCAAACTAGTTAAACTGGACCCGAACTGAGCCCAAGCCCATGTAGTCATGCGGTACGTTCAATGACATTCGTGTTGATGTATTTTGGGTATGATGGTGTCGTATTCCGTTTTAATGATCAAATGAATATTCTTTAAGTATTTTTAATTAAATATTATAAATGTTATTATTAATTGATATTCAATAATAATTATATATAATAGGCCCTCTTATATTTTGGAATTATTAGACTGTACGTATTGGTATACACGCCTTTATTTGGTTTATCAAATTTCGTTATTATTATTATTATTATTATTATTATTATTATTATTATTATTATTATTATTATTTTATTATTTTATTATCAATATTATTGAAGTTATTATGAAAATTACTATTTTAATATTATTGGGTATATGTGTGTGAAAATATATATGTGCATGTATATATACCAATGTATATAAATATATGTGTGTGAATGAATATATAAATATATATTAAAAATATATTAGCTGTATGCGTATGTTTATATAAATATAAATATACGTGTATAAGCGGGTATATATAATATATATGTATATGTGTGCGTATATATATACGTATAGATATACAGATATTCATATATATATGTATATATATATATATATATATATATATATATATATATATATATATATATATATATATATATATGAAAAAAATAGTTAAAGAAAAAGAGGAAAAGAAAACCAAACAAATCCCATTCCAGCCCATCCCTAAATCGAGCCCACAACAGTAAAAACAAACTCTTAGTGAGCTCCCCAAGCCCCCACAGCTGAGAACAGAGACCCGAGCCCCACCCGAGTGGTCCCAGCCCAGCCATGCGTAAGCCCAGCTAGCCAATATTTTTTTCCAACATAGTAGAACCCGGAATTCCCGACCCTGTTCGACAACCGAACATCCCTTTTATATACAAGGAGAAGGATCGAAGGGTGCGGCAAACCCTAAACCTAGGTGCGCGCCACCCCAGTGCGCCGCCCTCGGCCTCCCTCACCGCCGGGGATCGGCCACCGGCCGACCGAAGTCGCCGTCGCAGACAGCAGCGCGCGCGGCAGCACATAAAGGGGCGCGACAGCAGCAGTGTTATGGGCACAATTTCAAGGTAAATTATCTCTATCGTCGTTTTACCATTTTTCAATCTTCGAAATCCTACGTATAGATAACATATACGTCTTCAAATCCCTTCATTTAGTTTTTAATCAAATGCCCTAGGTAGTTTGAGAAATCGACGACAAGTTGAGGAAAAACCTGTCTCTAACACGACAAAATTTGATTCAAGACCCCTGTATTGGAAGGCGATTTGCGCTAATCAGACGAGAAATTGCAAAATCTATTTAAACAGTATTAGAGACTATATAAACACCATGGAAACCCTATTTTTAGTTTGATTTTATTTGGTTTTTTTGTGTTTAAAATCAATTCAAAAATCAGAAAATAATTAGGAAAACTGTTTTCAAAAACTTGAAAAACCATCGATACGACGTGCGTCCCGCCAATTCGGGCGACGTGGTCG